>CM040933.1:5276566-5499066 GCA_023029165.1 Gobiocypris rarus | reverse complement strand
CTTTTCAAACACAATAGTAAAATGTATGTTACGAAATAGTATATTCAGTGCATCCGGAAAGTTTTCACAGCGCTTCACTTTTTCCACATTTTATGTTACTGCCTTATTCCAAAATGGATTAAATTCATTATTTTTCCCTCAATTCTACAAACAATACCCCATAATGACAACGTGAAAGAAGGTTGTTTGAAATCTTTGCACATTTATTCAAAAGAAAAAAAAAAATCACATTCAATGTGCACAGTATTCACAGCCTTTGCCTTGACACTCAAACTTAAGCCCTGGTGCAAATTTGTTCAGTGTGTGTGTGTATATATACAGTACTGTGCAAAAGTCTTAGGCACGTTGCTATTTTTACAGGAAAAATGTTTATAAGCCAGTTATTTATATTTTTTTCTGTAGTGTGTCAGTAGGAAATATCAGTTTACATTTCCAAACAATAATCCAGTGAGATTTTTATTTTATTTTTATGCACAAGAAGTCTGACAGCAGCCGGTCTGATCTGATCTCAGCATCATCGAGTCTGTGAACTGAAAAACTGAGACAGACTAAATCCAGAGGAACTGAGGCAACGTCTCCCAGACACTTGAAGAAACCTTCCTGCAAAACTACAGTACTGGGAAAAGTTTAGGCACTGGTCAGAATGCTTTAAAGTTAGAATGCTGTCAAAAATAATAACATAAATAGCTTTAATTTATGAATTAACTTCTATTAACTAAATCAAATGGATATTTGGGGTGAGCACCCTTTGCGTTTCAAACGGCTTTTGTCACCTGCATCTCTTCCTACACCTGTTCCTGTAGTTTTGCAGGAAGGTTTCTTCAAGTGTCTGGGAGACGTTGCCTCAGTTCTTCTGGATTTAGTCTGTCTCAGTTTTTCTGTTTCTTCATATAATCACAGACAGACTCGATGAAGATGAGATCAGATCTCCTATCTGACTATTGGCAGACTCTATGCATACAAAAACCTCACTGGATTATTAATAACTGGCTTAAAAAAAATTGTGTGTTAAAACAAATAATAATAATTAAAAATTATATATATATATAATTATAATTATAAAATTATAATAATTATAAAATTATATAAAATTATAAAAAGGATAAAATTATAAATAAAATAAATGTTTATATATTGTATATATTAATGCTGTCAATCAATTAATTTCTTCCACTGTTGGCAAATGTAAGTTGACAAATGTCTTAAACTAGTCAGACTGTATTTGAAGGGAGTTTATTTTCTAAACATCCACGTGGCCAAAAGTGTCCTAGTCGAATAAACATTCAGCACAAGCTTTCATTTTTCATCCATTTCAAGTCTTGCCCCTTCCCCATCCCCATCCCTTCACTTTTTTTACTATGATTAAAAATAAAACGGTTCAGAGGAGCAGACGTAGCATGTGTTTAAGACATTTTCAGATGCCATTGCAGTGATTTGGTCAGTGACTGGAGCCTGACCAACACTTCAGCATCAGAAATAGCTCAGTGTTTGCATCAGTGCATCAGATCGCCTGTATTTTTGTTAGTCAGACCTCATTAATACGATATGGATCCTTATGAACAGGTGTTAACAATTTTGCTCCGAATAGCTTCTAAGTGATCTCTTGTCATTTTTAACCTAACAACCTTTGATTTGGGCCTCTGCACAATAGTTCTGGGACTTTAATCTTGAAATGGCACATTGGTAGAGTAAAATCAATCACTCTGATCTCGCTGGGTGGCTTTTTGTGTTCTTTGAGCTGCTTCATCTATTCTCTATCCCCTCTCTCTTCATCCTCATTGACTGCTTTTCTTCAGAAGTGATGGATTTCAGCCGCTCTGATGACTTTTGCACTTTATACGGCTTCCATCCTTCACAATCTGTTGCTGAAGTTTTGCTTTGGCAGGTTGAGCAAAGGGGTTGACTTGAAACCACACACTGAGTAGATGGGATGGCAATAAAACAAACACTATTGCACACATCCGCGTTTATTGACAGGTAATTCCTGAATGCGTTCCCATTCATCTCAATGGCGGTTGCAGTCGTACACTGTCCCTTTGGCAACTCTCCTAAGGGGTGACATATTTGGGCACTGGTAAAACATTGACTATAATATAACAAAATACATTTTATTTAGTTAGAATACATGAGTACTTTTGACTGGTCGTCAATGGATAAAGATGCTCTTTATAGTTGCAGCATGTGTATATTTTTACAGCGATTTTCCTGTTTAGGCTTACTGATCATATGATTCTGAATGGCATTGACAATGGTCAAATGGATTTCTTTTTAAACTTGAGGTCATTTATTTAGTGTCTTATCTGAGATTTAAAATCCCCATGAAATCAGAATTGAAGTTTTTTTTATTTTTTTTTTTATGAATGTTAGCTTTACTGTTCCAAAACAATTACAAAATTCACATTTAAAATATATAAGCATTCAAAACGTACTGTCCCTCACTTTCGCAAATAAGGATCAATGATTTTGATGACATCACTGCACTTCTCATCAGATCTGTCCAATCAGATGCTCTCTATAATCTGAAGCCCCTACATTATAAATAAACGCTGAAACTGCATCTGAAATCAGTCACTTGTTCAAACATTTACTATTTTCTACATGGTGAATGGCACAAAGTGCACCATATAGGGGACAGGGAATGATTCAGACAGTGTAAACATGCTTTCCATTGGGGCGAATGAAGTCTAGTTTCACGCGAACCACCTTAGCTCCAGTCCAGAGACACATAACAAAGAGCTGATTAAATGATCGAGTCAACGCAGACCAGAAAGCGTACCTGACCTTGAATAACGCTGCACATTTCAAGGCAATTCAGTGGGTCTTTTAGCCTGACAAGCCAGACCCACATCAAGATGTTGGGTTTGGGAACACACCATTGGCAGGGCTCAATTCGAGGGCCGGGATAAACGGTTGTCTTTCAAATTTCCTCTGCACGCAATTGGATAGCGCTAGAAACCAACCAGAGCGACGTGAAGTGGAGCGAGTTGATACTAAACTTTCGCCGTATCAGGTCGGCAAAACTCCGAACACATCTTCCCTTCTTAAGAATGATTTCAGTGCTGTTCTTTTCCCAAAGAAAAGCTTAACTCCAAATCTTCCAGAGTCGCGGCCAAAGCCGATTTAAAAGACTGCCGTTCGCTCTTTGTTTTTAAGTAGCAGGCGGAACCTCCGCAACTCTGCCATCGTTATGTTAAACCCGCCCACCAACTCTATACACAATGTGATTGGCCTGACTAGAGTTTGGTTTTTCCAGCTCCGAGGTTTACAGAGAGTTGCTAGACTACACTCCCGGCAAATTAGATTTGCTGCCGCTAGGGTGCGTCTAGATTTCTAGGCTATGGGTCTTTAAGAACCATCAGTTCTTCTTGTACTTACAAATGGAGTTTCAGTCCCACTCCCACCCATCTCCATGGGATTCTTTCCTGCTAAATATGTGTCAACTACTCCCGCTCACACCCGCATCATTCATGTTTTGTCTCGCACCCGCCCGCTAAAGTCTGCAGGTAATAGTATACATAGATTTTTTTTTCCCAGTACGTCCATGAAATTTCCATGAAATAGCTTCATGTTGCCTAGCCACACCTAAACATTCCCAGAATAAACACTCCCAAAAAATTATTTGTTTTTAAAACATCTACATTCACAAACCACTGTTAATTTGAACAGAAAAGCTACTGCATGCATAATTTGGCATGGCGTAAACCACACAGAGCTTTATAATCCCAAAAAATCTGTCATTCATCTTGATTCATTGCGATCTCACAAAGTTTTGTTTTAATCAATGAAGTTGTCTGCACTGCACAATTAATCATTTATTTACATCGTGTCTACACTTCTTTTGTTATAATGAGAGAATTAGTGATTCTAACTTAAACACCCTTTGATTGGTCACTGCATTCAAGAGATCAACAGATATGTATGTGATTGGCTACATTGCTAGACGCAGCAAAAAATGTTGTAAATAGAATCCTTTGATGCTCTCAAGTGCGTAAACACAGATATTCACTGGATCACTTGCCAAATCTGTTTCGCCAATATGCTATTATTATGAAGAAAACTGATTCTAGACCTGCAGTTATGGGCAGCTTTTCCCTCTAAAGGCCAGGACACACCAAGCTGACGTCGGCCATTGGCGTTGTGCTCGACACGTCGGCTCTCGTCGGGCTTACATTGCCGGCAGTTTGCCCGATAACAAGCCATTTAATAGGCTCTGTTTTTGTACACATTTTCATTCTTATTCACAAACTTACAGGCCAAGCATATAGGTTAGATTATGCTTTTATTTATTTATGAAGAGACCGCTGAAGACTGTGGGTCACTTTTCAGGTTTCATCGTGAATAGAAGATATTTTGAAAAATGTCTTTTGTCAATACAATGAATGTCAAAGGGGTCTTTCAACATATGAAAGCTTTGGAAGGACGTGAGAGTGAGTAAATGATGACAGGATTTCATTTATTGGGTGAATTATCCCTTTAAAAACACAACCAGCCAAAGAGAATCTTCTTAACAGTCGTATGTCTTCTGTACACAAAGTTTTCTCCAAAGCATATAGTAAGTGATGCTCACTTTCCAGTGGAATTCACTCTTAATATATCCGAACAGAATGTGAAAACGCTAACAGCTAACCGCTAAGTGTTTTTCCACATGTGTCCAGGCATCTTCATGTGATCCTACAATCAAACAACAAACATTTAAGCCAGTAGATTTGCACGAACATTTCCTCAGAAGACACTTAGCAAACAAAAGGGTTGTGGAGATTCTTAGCCGAAGAGAGATGCTAATCCGAAACAGATGTTCACATCTGGCTGGTACACACAATCCCCAGGCATCATTTTGTTTAAAATGTTTGTTTCATAAGCAGTTCCCCGACTAACAGGGAATGCTCTCAACGTTCTGGCAAGGTTCTCTCAAAGTTATGAACAAACGTTATCCTAGCGTCGTCATACTCAGATTCTAGTCAGAATATGAGTCTGATACTGCTCCATTGGGCTGTGATTATGGGGCGTGTTTCAACCTAACCAGGAAAGAAAATGCCTGTGCACTCAGTTGGATAGACCTAAAACCAATCAGAGCAACAGCGTAAGTGACAAGCGATGCATAGTTGTCAACTCAACTGCATGCATGCAAGAAGAAGTAGAAGAAGAAGAAGACTGTAAACGATCTTTGCTGGTGTTTAATTTAAGGATACACGGAGTACTTACCAACACAATCATCATTTCTGAGAGAAATAGTGAAGGTGAATGCATATACGAACAAGTTCTCCGTTTGGGATTAGAACGAATTCAGCGCAAGCTCTCTTTGGTGACGTGAATGATTATGTTACTGTTGATCATCTGTCCATCATCGTCTAAAGCCCGCCCTGACAATTTGATGGTTCACAACGGATCAAGTCCAGACTGAACTTCCCGACCTCAAATGTTGTGGGCGGGGCTACGTTTGGCTGGCATCCAGGCTAAACAAACGTAACCTGTTGTCTGGTCTTTAATAGTGTTCTTTGCCATTGTTCATGGAACATTTTTAGTTGGACGTTCATCTAATGTTTTTTTTTTTAAATGTTACTACAGTGTTTCGGAACATTCCGAACAAAAAAAAAACATTTTAACGTTTTTAATGTTCAGGGAATTGCCAGAAATTTATATAATGTTCTAAGAATGTGAACATTCTTAGAACACATTTTTGTTAGCTGGGTCAGTGTTGTGCCTTTTGGTCGGACAGACTTCATTTACTTGGTAGTTTGCTAGATATAAACGGAGAAGTCACAGCACAGGTAAGTGATCGGATGTCTTAGATGAACTGCAGTGGGAATCATTGCCACAATTTGTCTCTGCATGACATAGATTCACGCCTTCCTGAAGTGTCTGGTTGTAGTCAGACCACTGATCTATATAAATGACTGGATCGCTCATGACGTCATGAAAGTGAAGCTGCTGCGCCGCCATGTTGGTATTCCCTAGATAGCTCACACATTCTATTGAATCAATAGGACATTATATGATTTTACTGAGAAAACATTGCCTAACGAGTCTCTCTGTACATTTTTACAATACAAATGTCTTAAAACATTTAAATGGTTATTTGTTTAAAGTCGGGAATTTCTCCTGCTTCTTAAAAATTTACGTTCATATTTATACAGTAGTGAACATCAGCTCGGTGGGCGGACGAGACACTTCTGCGTATGTATTATAAATGTCAAAGCGTGTATTTTGAAATCGGAATAAAGATTTATGCCTTGTTACCAAAAATCACCTTGTACTGTTGTGATTCTGTATGTTTTTATTCATACAGTACATTAGGCTAACTGCACGTTTCAACAATGATTTCGTTAACAGCATACATTTTGAAGCAGTTAATGATTTAAATGATGATTAAATAAATATTTAATTCAACAACATGGCATACATAACACTTATATGGAATACTTAAATAAATATAACACTTATACTCATATGGTAACTCTAAATGGCATACATTAGCGCTGTCTTTAAGAGTCTGAAATAGATGCTGCTCAATCAGGAAGTAAAATACACACATCATAACGTATACAGGCAGATAACGCTGACTGCTTTATTTCTGAGATTGTAATACAATATAGCACAATATAGAGGCTTGTATTAATATTTATTGTAGGCTATTCAATTTAATTTCTGCAGCTAAACACATAAATGGGAATGTTTAATATTTCCTCCATAATTACATACAAAAAATATATATTATTGTGTAAGGTCAGTTACGTTACTTGTGTCGGTGGTGTGCTCTAGACACACCCACATTAGCGATTTCAATATATGATTCATCCTCTCCGTAAAGACCATAAATATTACAGATGAGAAGTATCTATTCATTTACATACATATATCGTGAAACAAATCCTGTGAGACTGATATGCTGCAAATCGTGATATTTTAGGTCAATGATTTGGCTGTACGTCAGTGCTGCCCTCTGTCGGGAGTGAATAGTAAGATGGCCGCTCAAACACTTCCGGTGTGATGGCACCACCTGATGGCAGTTCAGAACGTGATGAGCAATCCAGTTATTATATAGATCAGTTAGTCAGACTCACACTAACTGGTCTGCGTCTGCACTGCAAACAGTGCTCAGTATTTTTGTCTTTTTTACAGTACAAACATTCTTAACAAGACTTAATATCTTATGTAGTTTTGCTTCTCAAGTAAATGTTTCTTGATTTAAGAATGTTTAGATACTTGGAGTGGAAACAAGACAAAAACACTTTGGGAGTGTACTGCTGTCTGCTCCGTGTTGACTCACTCTTGTGCGTGAGAGTGTTGTCTTGTCGCTGCATGAGAAGTCTAACACTCGGCCTTGTTGTTCTCTGTACGAAAGTGTACGAAACTGGTTCAAGTGCTGAAAACAACGGGTTTCCACTGATCAGGCTGGCCTTGTTTGATGGTTTAAGTGAGCTCTGGGGCTCTAAACCAGATTTAACCAACTACAATCAGTACCTGCAAACCTTAGATTGGTTCTTTCTGAACTGGTGAACTACTCTGCAAAAAAGACTTTCTTCCTCAGTATGTTTGTCTTGTTTTCCAGTACAAATATCTAAACATTCTTAAATCAAGATACATTTACTTGTGAAGCGAAATGCTTAAGATAGTCTTGTTTTCTGAAAATATTATCAAATTTAAGTGACTTTATGCGTAAAACAAGAACAAATATGCCAGTGGAGTAAGAAAAATAAACTTAAAGGGAAAACAAGTTATATTTTAAGAGTCACTTAATTTTTATGTCATTTTCCTTTTCAAGTAAATGTATCTTGATTTAAAAATATTTTGATTTTTGAACAGGAAAACAAGACAAAAATACTGAGGAAGAACATTATTTTTGCAGTGTAAATTGCTCTCGCAGCCTTTATAAAGGAGTCAATTTGAGCACCAGGTTTGCAAAAAAAATCTAATTTGACTGGCTAGGGTGTTTTATAAAGTTTCAAAAAAGTCAATCTTGGAAGACTAAGCAGTGTTTTTGTAATGTGTGTGTGTGTGTGTGTGCAGAGGAAAGGAGTGTCCAACAGCAGCCACTGCAGCCACAGCTGTTACCCAATGGTAAATATGTCAATTTCTCTAGCTTGATTCCTATTGGCTACTTCTTTCCACAGTGGGTGTGGTTATGCTGGAACTCTTACTAACCTTTATTGCACCAATTTCTTGGGTTGTGGGTCCATTCTGGCAATCAGGAGATCAACAAAACAAACTTTACCCACGCTAAAATGGTTATCCTCTTGAATTGCCTGAATGAAAACCTGACACCAATCTTGCTTGCAACCTCCTCATTAGGAACAGTCCATTTTTTTAATCAGAGAGCATGTCTAATGAGGGTTTAACAATGAAATCGCTGCAGTTTCCTATGACTCTTTACGATTAAGGGAAAAACTAGTTCGTTTCGGCCAACTTTTTTTCCAAAGACTGTGACCTAGGATTAATTCTTTCAACTGGACTTGCTGTAACACGTCACTGTATTTCCTACTTTGTTGCTTACCCTGAATAAAAGCAGAGTTAAGGCCCGTTCACACCAAGAATGATGACTATAAAGATGTTTAGCATGCACACTAATGCACATTATTCTGCAATTTTGTCATCTGTCACTTTTAATACTCAAGCTCTTCAATTGGTTGTCAATGTTTTTATTGTTCATCAGCTGGAAAAAAAAAAATTCTGAAAGTGATTCCAATGATATTGTTCCTCTCTGCCATTATCATTGTGCTGTGGACTCTGCTATTCTTTTAAATTTACAATGATTTTTTAAAATATATCTTTATCATTATAATAGTTCTCCTAGATGTGAATGGGCCTTTATTCTTGTAATGGAATTCAACTGGACTTGCTATAACACATCACTGTACTCCATTTTTCAAAGTGCATCATGCATGACTTCAGATTGTGAAAGCGTTTTGTTTTGGGTTTGCACACTTTTGATTGCACAGGGCTCTGAGGTTATAAAGGAGACTTATCCGTTCTGGCACTAAATCTGCATGCTGGCTGTCCGTGTCTCGGGATCCTGATTATTCGGCCTGCCCTGAAATAAGCGCACGGCAAATACTGTACACCAAAGCCCAAGGAAAACCTTTGTCCAAGTACCACAATTTAATCTCACTTTGTTTCTCTTGCTGTCAGCTCATGCTATGTTCTCGCCCTGGAAAGCAATGGCAAGCAATTTTTGAAAAATGAAATTGTTTGCATGATATCCTTTTAACATCAGAGTGGATTTAATGGGGACCGATGTGTTTGGTCAAAGCTGTGAGAGACCTGTGCCAAGAGCTGTCATATTTACCTCTATTTACCTCTGTCGGCATGTTCCCGACTTGTTCCAACCCTTACAGAATCAAATTTTGCCAACATTTGCTATTCCTGAGCACTAGCTGAATGTCAGAGGACTTTTTTCTTCCCATTATGCTGTTTTACGTGGTCACCTGTGTGAAATGTTGCTGTTTGAGCTTAAAAAAGTTCTGAAAATTTCAGAGAGCATGTCTAAGGCAGTTATTCTCTATATCAGTGTTAGTGTTTCTGAACTCCCTGAAATGCCTCTATTGTAGTCTTGAGTTTTCTTCCGGGAAACGAACACGTCACAATAAAAAGTTTCAGTAGTCAGAATGGCAGAATCGAGGACAGATGATCTCTAGGGGAAACCTTAAATGACCTAATTGCAATTAACTGAGTGCAATCTCGAATTTTGCCTCAGCAGAAAATCCTTCTCCCTGAACTTTCCTTGGAGGTGATTTTGTACAGTGCAACCTGCCTGCTGGGTACTAGTTAATGAGTGTGCTTTCTCGTAGCACGAAGACTCTTAACAGTGAACTCCTCTCAAAGAGTGCCGAATAGAGAGAGTTTATGGAATTTATGTCTGTATTCAGATTCCTAAGTGTTGGGATGCAACCGTCATTCATTTATTCTGACACGAGTGAAAGGGGTGTTGAATGGGTCTCGGCATGCACAGGTGCCTTAAAATCTTTAAAAGCCGCTGTTTTGTCTATGTTGCCCGAGGAAGGTGTTAGATGCTTGATGTTTGAAGTGCATGATTGAAGTCTGAAAAGAAGGTCTTAACATAGTTTATTTGTAGCCCTCTCCTCTGAGAGGAGTCTGATATCTTTTGCAAAAGACATCATTCTTAAAGCTATAGGCGGAATGATAATTATATCTGGATGAGGTCTAGTCTACTCTGGTTCTAAAGCTAGAGCTTTATATTTTGTTGAAGGTTATGTAAATGTTGTCCATGAAATATGTGTCACTACAATGTTGGAGTTGGCCTGACAACTTTCCCAGTATTTGCTGGGTAAGTTCTGCAAAGCTTTGTCCAGAAAATAGTAAATATAAAAATATTTATTTGTTCAAATAAAATAAAAGGTATAGTGTTTTATACCGTGGTGCAAAAAAGTATTTAGTCAGCCACCGATGGTGCAAGTTCTCCCACTTAAAAAGATGATAGAGGTCTGTAATTTTCATCATAGGTACACTTCAACTATGAGAGACAGAATGAGAAAAAAAAAATATCTAGAAAATCACATTTTCAAAATTTACATTTTCATACTTTGATATATATACCCTCTGTTGGCAATGAAAGAGGTCAAACTTTTTCTGTAAGTCTCCACAAGGTTTTTACACACTGTTGCTGATAGTTTGGCCCATTCCTCCATGCAGATCTCCTCTAGAGTAGTGATATTTGGGGCTGTCGCTGGGCAACATGGATTTTCAACTCCCTCCAAAGATTTTCTATGGGGTTGAGATCTGGAGACTGGCTATGCCAGGCCACTCCAGGACCTTTAAATGCTTTTTACGAAGCCACTCCTTCTTTGCCCGGGCAGGTGTGTTTGGGATCATTGTCATGCTGAAAGACCCAGCAACGTTTCATCTTCAATGCCTTTCCTTTTGAGTTTTTACCAAAAAGTTCTATTTTGGTTTCATCTGACCATATGACATTCTCCCAATCCTCTTCTGGATCATCCAAATTCTCTCTAGCAAACTTCAGACGGGCCTGGAAATGTACTGGCTTAAGCAGGGGGACACGTCTGGCACTGCAGGATTTGAGTCCCTGGCGGCGTAGTCTGTTACTGATGGTAGCCTTTGTTACTTTGATCCCAGCTCTCTGCAGGTCATTCACTAGGTGTGGTTCACTCTGTGGTTCTGGGATTTTTGCTCCCTGTTCTTGTGATCATTTTGACCTCACGGGGTAAGATCTTGTGTGGAGCCCCAGATCGAGGGAGATTATCAGTGGTTTTATATGTCATGTCTTCCATCCATTTTCTAATAATTGCTCCCATAGTTGATTTTTTTTTCACACCAAGCTGCTTACCTATTGCAGATTCAATCTTTCTCAGCCTGGTTCAGGTCTACAATTTTGTTTCTGGTGTCCTTTGACAGCTCTTTGGTCTTGGCCATAGTTGAGTTTGGAGTCTGACTGTTAGAGGTTTGGATAGGTGCCATTAATACAGGTAACGTATTACAAGGATTTTTTTTCTCATTCTGTCTCTCATAGTTGAAGTGTACCAATGATGAAAATTACAGGCCTCTCTCATCTTTGTAAGTGGGAGAACTTGCACCATCGGTGGCTGACTAAATAGTTTTTTGCCCCACTGTATATATATTTTAACTTTTTTATTTTTTAGAACTTTAAAGAGTAAGGTTTTAATATTAATAAATAATTTTATGCTAAAACAAATTACCATAATTTACAATGAGTTATTCTGCTGAGCTTTGTCCATTACATATTTATAGAATTTAATTATTATTATTTGATTATATATTATATTATTATATATTTTAATGTTAATTAAAATAAAATAAAATAAAAATATTTAAACACTTTTAAATAATTTAACTTTTTTTAGCATTAAAGAATAAGGTCATAAAGTATATGTGATTAAGAATTACGTTTTAATATTAATGAGCAATTTCATGGTAAAACAGATTCGAGTGATTCACTATATCAGAGGACCAGTTGAATGTTGAAGTGACACCGTTTAGGATATTATTGACCCGTGAAAGACTGCTTCAGACATTCGGAGAGATAACACAAGTTCCCTATCTGTCAGTCACGTTTAACGTTATGTTGAAGACTGACAAATGGGGTCTTACTTTAGAGCACCAATCACCTCTTGAGTTGTAGAAAAAACGGCCATTGGAATTTGCATGCCAAGCCGCTCCCCCATACATATGGGTATATAAGATGGCGACACGCATCCATTCATTCAGATTTTTGCTTCGAAGCCGAGTGGTTGCACACAGTGATCACTCTCTTCCAATTGCATCACAATCCTAATCTAAAAGACCTTGCCTACGAGAGGAGGTAATTTTAAAAAAGCGATTTGGCATTGCAGTAGCAACACTCATTCTTCGTGAAGGCACAAGTCCCCTCTGCTGTTATCCAGCCCGACACCTCTGTTCATGGCAAAGCTACACATCTGGTTAACACTCTGGGAGACCTGAGGGTTACAGTGGGAGCCCTTCCTCCGGGCTAGTCCCCAAGGACCTCCCACTCCTCTAGCATACCATGTGCCATCAAGCTCCCCAAAGATGGCTCAGGTCATTCTCGTTGGGGACCCAACATGTCATTCATTGCTCCGGATGATGTTCAGATGTCTATAGCTGCCTCAGAGCATGGGTTATTGTCCCCTGAAGCAGAAGGTTAAGCTAAGCTTGACCCCCTCTGGTGTGGTCGCTCACGGTGAATCAGTTGACAACCATGTCTGCCCGCATGGCATCAGACTCAAGTGGAACCCTCCACCTTGTCCTGAGCGCTCGTGGTTGGATGATTGGTACCTGGGGTGTGGTGTACGGTTCACAGCTGCAGTCCGCCCCAGTGCCTTTCTTCCCAGAAGTGCATGAGGAGGTACAAATGTTGTGGAAGGCACCTTTTACTGCCCAACGCCACTTCGCACCCTACTTCGGAACTTTCACTACCTAGGAGTTACGTAGGTTATGTGGAGGTTCCCCAGGTGCACTCTGTCCTTATGTAGCACTGCCCCTCAGATCAGTCCATTTGTGTTTATTGCCACACACTCCTCCCTACGGGTATGATGTGGCCTCGCCATTGGACTAGGTACACTTCCCCAGCGTTAATAACTCTGGTCATGGCTAAAAAGAACCGAATTACTCTTCCCATGAAACAACATGTTAAAGGAACAGCAGCTACGACCGTCTCCATGGTAAGACTTGTCCCTTCCATCTCACATTAAGGACTAATATTATTTGGGCTTACGTGAGACACTGGGTAGGTTATGACTGTGTGTGAGCAGTTGCCAAAAGGGCACACTTGCCAGCATCTGCGTCTCCAACAGTTCAGTGACTGGGGCACTTTCCATAGGGACTCCCAAGTGAGACCCCATTTGTCAGTCTTCAACATAACGTCTCTTTTCCCTCCATCAAGAATCGAGGGTTACATCAGTAACCAAGATGGTTTGGTTTCATGGTTAACTTTAATGTTTCTCTGCTCACTGCACGGATCATTAGTGTTCAGTGGAAAGCGCGCTTCAGTAAACTCACAGGTGTCTTACAGTGTCTGCCAGCGAAACAGACACCGCTTATCATCTCCTCTATCAAAAGATTATATTTATATCCACTCACACAGCTGAATCAAATCTTTTCAGGTGGTAGAATTTACCCACACAAAGGGGAGTGTTTTGTGTGTGAGCATTTTTCAGCTCTCAAAGCCAGAGATGTCAAACGTTATAATCAGAGATTGATGCAGCTAGTGAATCTCTAAGCGTTTCAGAGGCAAGTTGCGACACAGACCTGCACCCTGGCACACACAGCCAACATATATCTGTCTCTCTTGCTCTTTTATAAAGTTGTTGTTCTGAATGCAAGCAGAGCTTTGTGCTAAACCCTTATTCATGACCTTTATTGTGCTTAGCTTTTGAATAGAGATTATTATGTTGCTTTTAAAAAAAAATGTGTTTGTTTGTTTACATCACTATACAATATTCTTGTTGTTTTTATTGACTATACCAAACCCTAAAAGGAACAAGTAAAATAAATAACAAGATAATATTCCTAGACAAACCTACGTAGGTAAAACCGACACCACTGTTACGTATCACTGTGTATCGAGTGCTAGGGAAGAGCTGAAATTCAGATAATATTCAGTAATATGCATTTGGTTTCTGACACACGCTGTAAGCGGTGGACCAATCACAACAGACTGTGCCATCTGACCAATCAGAACAGAGCAGGCTCTGGGAAAGGCGGGGTTTAGAGAGAACAAATCCTTGATTGAACCGTTTCAGTCACTGTGAGAAAAGGTAATGCTGCAATGTGTATTATGAGTGTTTTTTTTACTTTGTATGCATGTAAACCTATTGTATGAGACTCCAACAAATGCTGCTTAACAGATGCTTATGCCCAACGCTGAACTCTAACCCTCCTGTTAGGCGACGCTCTTACACTCAATGCACAGAGGTTTGCGGCTCTCTTGTATGTGCCGCTTTCATGACTAACTCATCAAAAGCTGTTCAGAGTCTGAGGGCAAAGCGAGAACTGAAGTTTGGTGTACACAGACATGTTGAGTGGTTCCTGTCCTGACTGCTGCTGTGTGCGTGTGTTTTCAGAGACGTGTGCGGTCAATAACGGAGGCTGCGACAGCACGTGTCATGACGCCGTGACCGGAGTGCGCTGCAGCTGCCCGGTGGGATTCACCTTACAGCCGGACCGCAAGACCTGCAAAGGTAAAACACTTGCACCGAGATCATCAGCTCATCTGAAAGCTAAGTCTAATCTAACAGTCCTGTTTAGGAGTGACATGCATCAAATCACTCTTCTGTCCAGTTAAAAGAACAAATGATGCGTGTGGTGATCAGAAATGATCTGGTTTTATGTGGAGACAGATTTCGAGGTTTCAGTAAGAGCTAAACTTTTTGTGGTTTTAAATTTTTTATCGTCTTTCTTGGTAAAAGATTCAGTATAATACGGAAGAGATCTATCTATCTATCCATCCATCCATCCGTCTATTTGACTGTCTGTCTATCTTTCTGTCCATCCATCCAATCGTCTATTTGACAGTCTGTCTATTTTTCTATCCATCCATCCATCCATTCATTTATTTGACTGTCTGTCTATCGGTCTATACTTCCATCCATCCATTTGATTGTCTTTTCATCCATCCGTCTATTTGGCTGTCTGTCTGTTTTTCTGTCCTTCCATCCATCTGTCTATTTGACTGTCCATCCATCCATTGATTTGTCTGCTTGACTCTCTGTCTAACGGTCTATCCTTCTATCATCCATCCATCTGTCTAATTTGACTCTCTATCTATCTTTGTCCATCCATCCATTCGTCTATTTGACTCTGTCCATCCATCCATCCATCGATTTGTCTGTTTGACTGTCTGTCTAACGGTCTATCCTTCTATCTATCCATCCATCCATCCGTCTAATTTGACTGTCTGTCTTTCTTTCTGTCCATCCATCCATCCATCTGTCTATGTGACTCAGTCCATCCATCCATCCATCCATCCATCCATCCATCCATCCATCCATCCATCCATCCATCCATCCATCCATCCATCCATCCATCCATCGATTTGTCTGTTTGACTGTCTGTCTATCCTTCTATCCATCCATCCATCTGTCTAATTTGACTGTCTATCTTTCTGTCCATCCATTCATCCATCCATCCATCGATTTGTCTGTTTGACATTCTATCTATTGGTCTATCCTTCTATCTGTCCATCCATCCATCTGTCTAATTTGACTGTCTATGTTTCTGTCCATCCATCCATCCATCCATCCATCCATCCATCCATCCATCCAATTTGACTGTCTGTCTATCGTTCTGTCCATCCATCCATTCGTCTATTTGACTCTGTCCATCCATCCATCCATCCATCCATCCATCCATCCATCCATCCATCCATCCATCCATCCATCCATCCATCCATCCATCCATCCATCCATCCATCCATCCATCCATCCATCCATCCATCCATCCATCCATCCATCCATCCATCCATCCATCCATCCATCCATCCAAGCATCACTAATACAATAGATTGAAATTAACATTAGTTTAATAACAATACAACAGTTCATTGTTAGACCATGTTTGCTCAGGTCCATTAAATAATATTAACATATACAACTTTTAATATGTAGCAGTGAATATTGAAATGAACTAATGCTTTAGAAGTATTCTTCTTTTTTATTTTGTAAACTAAAGTAGTTAACTTATGCTAACAAATGAAACCTAGTTGTAAATCTCTGAGTACAAGGCTACAAATAAAATCAAGAAGCGTTCGATGAACTCCTAAAGAGTTTAACGAAAGTATAAAAGAGGCGAAGAGCAACTGGAAGTGGAGACTTGCGGGTTGTTTCGGCCAAGACTGGGAGCCTGCGTCGCCTCTAGCGCTCATAACGTTACGCTAACAAGACCGATAAAAGAACATTGAGTTTTATTAGCTCTGCTGTAGAAGAAACAAAGAAAAACATCCCCAGACAGCACTGGCACGAGAAGACACAGGCCCAGAGCAAGAGAAGGAGCGTTTTCTTCTGCCGTTATTTTATCCAGATGATGCAGCCTCTCTTTGAGATGAACGCCTCATTTACTCAGATGATTCAGCTGTAATCAGAAACATCCAGTGCAGCTCAATCAAAGCCTGTGCAGAGCAGGACAAGCTGATGATATATTGATCCCCAATTCTGAGAGAACAGGCCAGAGGAGACGTGATCCTGAAAGACTTCCTCCTGTTGGAGCCCCGTGAGGTCTAAAATGTTCCACAAATGCTCTGAGGTCTCACATTCACTCCATGTGTGTCCGGCACAATCCTTTCGGAGAGCTCATCTTCTTTCATTTTCAGCCCCTTTCTCTTATTCTACTCTCTTCCCTCATTTTCTCACTTCTCTTCTTAGATTCATGTAGCTCAAACATTAAAGCTTAGCGCTGGTAACACATTAGCTGCAAAAAAATGATGTTCTTTTCAGGGTTTTTGTCTTGTTTTCCTGTACAAACATCAAAACATTCATAAATCAAGATGCATTTACTTGCGAAAGCAAAGTGACTTGAAATACTAAGTCATGTTTTCTGAAAAATGAAGTGAGTTTTTGCTTAAAACAAGAAAAAACTAAACAAAAAAACATACACTTTACAACAAGGTTCCATTTATTTACCATAAACAATACTTCTAAAGCATTTATTAATCTCAGTTAATGTTAAAGGGATAGTTCACCCAAAAGTTATATTCTTCTTTCAGACGAATACAATCAGAGTTATATTAAAAATGTCCTGGCTCTTCCCAGCTTTATAATGGCAGTGAATTGTTGCCTTGTTTATGAAATCCATAAAAGTGTATCTTTCCATCATATAACTGCTCCACACGGCTCCGAGGGTTAATAAAGGCCTTCTGGAGTGAAGTGGTGTGTTTGTGTAAGAAAAATATCCATATTTAAAACTTTACAGACTACTATAAAACTAGCTTTCAGAAGTCGACTTATGGCAAAAAAGTAACACTTGACCCCCTTGACGCATGAGTATTGACGAACGCAGAAGTGCAAAGGACAGAGCAAAACAAAACACCGGTCATGAATTAGAGTCTAAAACGAGAATTTTTAAAGAGAAATGTAGGAGGATTTTGATATGAGAGAAGAGGGGGTTGAGTTTGATGCCCAGCTCTATCCACGAGAGGCGTCAAAGCTTGGGATGCTCCTGTACATCACATCAGGGGTTACTCTTTTAGTGCAAGTTGACTCGTGTAGCGCTGACCGCCAGAAGCTTGTTATTGTAGTTTATAAAGTTTTAAATATGAATATTTTTCTTACACAAACACACCACTTTGCTCCAGAAGGCCTTTATTAACCCCCGGAGCCGTGTGGAGCAGTTATATGATGGATAGATGCACTTTTATGGACTTCATAAACGATCCATCAAGTCACTGCCATTATAAAGCTGGGAAGAGCCAGGACATTTTTAATATAACTCTTGATTGTATTCGTCTGAAAGAAGCATGTCATATACAGTTAGAAAGACTTGAGGGTGAGTAAATCATGGGTTAATTCTCATTTTTGGGTGAACTAATCCTTTACTTTCAACACTTACTAATGCATTATTAATTTAAAATTTTTATATTTTATTATGATTTAATGGACCTGAGCTAACATGAAGTAACAATGAATATTGTAGGCCTATTAATATTAAAAGGATAGTTTGCCCAAAAATTAAAATCATCCCAATATTGCCTAATTTTCATTTTTGGGTGAATTATCCCTTTAACTGACGTTAACAAATAATATAAAATGCTGTTATAATGTATTGCTCATCTTTAATGTCAGTTAAAAAAATTAACAAGAGTTAAATAATGGAACCTTATTGTAACGTGTTACCTGTTAATTTAAAGGGGAATCTAGTTCATTTTTAAAGACTTGACTCCATTGGCAGATTTGTTTATGTTTTCAGCATAAATTCACTTCATTTTGATACATTTTTCAGAAAATAAAACTTAGTATCTTAAGTCGTTTTGCTTCTTAAGTAAATGCATCTTGATGTAAGAATGTTGAGATACTTGTACTGGAAAACAAGACAAAAACACTGAGGAAGAACATATTTTTCAGTATTCCTTGAATTCAGTGCAGTGAAGTCACTTTGGATAAAAGCGTTTGCCAGCTGTGTAAATGTAGATGTAATCATTTCAGATTTTAGTGGAGTGGTTGTGCAACTGTTTAATATCACAAACTTCATATTTGTACTGCATTTCTCTGGTCAATTTTATGGTGGATGAAGCAAAATTAGCAATAAGGGAGCAATATTTAAGGCACTTATAGCTGCTGGTATTCAAGTCATATTTTTATAGCACAGTATTTATACAGCGCTTTATATAATACAGATCGTTTCAAAGCAGCTTCATAGTGATTCATTGAAAAATAACAGAATCTGTGTTGCACGCTTTATCAAATATGAGACAAATTCAGATTCTGCTGTAAACAGACAGTAGTGTCATTAATGAGTCAGTTCAACTCAATAACTAGAGATTATTAATTAAGCAAAGTCTGCTGTTTACACAATGACAAACATTCTTGTTGGTTATTAAATTTAATCTGCAGTCCAGGTGAAATTAATTAGTAGAACATTTTTCATTTTGTAATGAAAACAAACAAATAACAAAAAAATTTTTTTGTTTGTTTTTTTGTTTAATCGAGAGTAACATTATGTGAGTTAATCTTTCACAGTTGTTTATCTTACTCAACTTTCATAAATATTTGAATTCTTTACAGTAAGGTTTCATTTGTTCAAATTAGTTAACTATATTAGTTATGAACAGCATGCATTTATTAATCTTAGTCAGTGTTAACGTTCATACGTTTTTTATATTTGTTAACATTTTTAACACACTATGAACTAATAATGAACAATTCGATTTTTACCAACATTAACAGATTAATAAATGCTTTAAAAATATTGCTATCTATTACATTACATTACATTATATTATATTATATTATATTATATTATATTATATTATATTATATTATATTAATTATATTAATTATATTATATTATATTATATCATATTATATTAATAGCTAATGCATTAACTAATGTTAACAAAGGAGACCTTGTAAAGTGTGTTATAAGGTTCTCCATTTTGTATACATTTCTACAAAAAAGAAGTAAAGTGTATTTATTTTAATTAATTTATTTTATTTTTTACTCTTCTGATTCAAACAGTGAGCTGATAGTTTAAGCCCATACAAATCTCTCATATTTGCAGTCAATCACCCCATTTACCTTTTTATTATTTCACATTCATCCTCCCCTCCTAGTTTGAATCAGGGTAAACTGAAAGGAACGGTTCTAATCCTGTGCATGTGTATTTGCTCAAACTACCCAGTGTTCATTCCACAACCCCTCTCTCTCTCATTACAGACATTGATGAATGCCGCATGAACAACGGAGGGTGTGACCATGTGTGTAGAAACACGGTGGGCAGCTTCGAGTGCAGCTGCAAGAAAGGATACAAACTTCTGACCAATGAGAGGACGTGCCAAGGTAAACTAGACAAAGAAAATGTTATGTCATTATGTTTAGAGCATAAACCTCACTAAATTAAATGCGAAGAGGGGGGTATAACATATCTTTTTGTTGTCCCGGTTTGCTTGACTGTTTCCCCGCTGCTGGTTCACTGCTCACTGTGGGCAGATTGTGATCCAGCAGGTTTATGAGGTTTATGAGCTTGTGGTTAGTTTGGTCTGAAGAGCTCTGTGTTAATACAGGAGGATTCCCTCAGAGAGCATTTAAGGTAATGCTATCCTGCCAGTCTTCATAAACGCACACCTCCGATCCTGAGTCCCCTCACTGGTCTTAATGTTCCCATTGATCAACACTATTGCACACACCAGACCTGGGAATGTTTCTGGAAAAGATGGTTTGATGTTAGCCTATTCGGTTTCTCAGTATAGCCTCCTGTTCATCTCATTACAGCGTCAGTAGCAACATTTCTAAGCCAAACACACTCCAGCTAACACCTTAGCATGATGAAGATGGCATTTAGATATATATAACCCATTTATTTATATATATATATTAATGTTTTAAAAAAGTATCTTATGCTCATCAAGGCTGCATTTATTTGCTCAAAAATATACAGTAAAAACAGTAATATTGTGAAATATTTTTACAATCTGTTTTGATATACTTTAAAATATAATTTATTCTTGTGATCAAAGCTGAATTTTCAGCATCATCTCTCCAGTCTTCAATGTCACATGATCCTTCAGAAAGAATACTAATATGATGATTTATTATACATTTTGGAAACAGTTCTGCTGTCTCTAACAATATGAATCTTTATCACTTTTTATCAATTTAACACATCCTTGCTGAATAAAAGTATTCATTTCTTTCACAAAAAAGAGAAATAAATAAAATGACTGACCCCAAACTTTTGAATGGTAGTGTGTATTGTTACAAAACATTTCTATTTTAAATAAATGCTTTTTAATCATCAAAGAATCCTGAAAAAAGTTGAATAGGTTATAAAAAATATTAAGCAGCACAACTGTCTCCAACATTTATAATAATATCATCATATCAGGATGATTTCTGAAGGGTCATGTGACACTGAAGACTGGAGGAATGATGCTGAACATTCAGCTTTGATCACAGGAATAAATTACATTTTAAAATATATTGAAACAGAAAATCATTATTTTAAATTGTAATAATATTTCACAATATTACTGTTTTTTTCTGTTTTTTGATGAGCACAAGGAACTTTTTTCAAAAACATTAAAAATAACTTTTGACCGGTACTTTGTGTGTGTTTACAGTATTTCTGTGCAGAATTAAATATAGTATATAAAATAATATATAGATATAAGTTATAATATAATATATAAAAAATATAAGATGCATGCCTAATAAATGCCAATGATCAGGGCTGATTATATCCTGTAAATCAAAAGGGGGCGGAGAAACATGTCACATACTGTGTGTGAAGACCGTCTCTCTTGTGCTGAATTGCGGACTGTCAAACTTAACGAGACAATAACGAATTAACATTTTAAAATTGCGTTAGAAGCGGCTCTATTTGACCCTGGCGTTTCCATTATTTGTAGTGCGCCTCCCATCCAGTAATCACAAAGACACAAGAACAAAGGCTGCGTCTCAGGCAGCTCCCTAGCTCGTCAATCACTATATAGTGTACACTAATTCGGGCACTAGTAAGGACACTGGTTCACTACACGTTGGGATGGTGATTACTCAATTTCCAGTGACATGACTACATACAACGTTGTAGAACGTTACCGCTGGTATTAATCAACCACAGATCTTTTGATTAATATTATAGCCAAAATAAAAGTGAATAAAGGGTCATGGATTATTTTATCACTTGACAATTTGACATTCCTATAAATTTTGACACTATAAATAATACCCATGATCAACACCATTAAGTAAAATCATACATTTTGATTCTAGCACTTAAAGTTGTAACATCTTAAACTGAGCTCCACTTCATTCTCTTCTCCGTGTTTTTCCTGTTCCTCAGATCGGGTGAGTGTGGGAACGGTCTGTGCTCAGCACTTTGACTGCCCGTGTGCGGGTCTCTATGGGGCAGGGAGGGCATCTCCTCCTGTCGGTTAAAATGCCGTAACCATTGTTGTGAGGAATGTCAAAATGTCAAGTGATAAAATAATCCATGACCCTTTGCCCTCATCTAAGATAGCCTCCACAACGGGGAGAAACAGGATTGTCTGGCATTTGCTGGTTTACCTCTGCAGCTTTATTCACTATTATTTTGGCTCATACTTAGGGTTTAGAAGTTTGTTCAAATTACTTAACTTAAATATTTTAGCATGTCAAGTCACCTTTAAGGATATAGAGTGCTTTATACAACACAGATCGTTTCAAAGAACATCATTTAATTCTTCTATAAAGCATCTCTACAGAAGACAATAGTGTCATTCTTCAGCTCGAGTCAGTTCAGTGTTGATTAATTAAGATCAATAACAGTGTCAGTTTTGCAAAATTCATCAATTATGAAACTAATTTGATTCAGCTATGAAGCAGCTCAGAGCAGACACTAGTGTCATCGTTCATTTTAAGTTTAGCTGTCATGCGATAGTGTCATTGGAGTCAAACTGATAGTATTATTGAATACTAAGTGTCTTAGTGTACTGCATTAATTATTTATTGATGAACTATATAGCATTTGACATTGACATTTCTAAGACTTTGCAACTGCAAACATTTTCTTCCTCAGTATTTCCAGTAGAAATATCTAAACATTCTTAAATCAAGGGCTTGAAAAAAAGAAAAATGTACTTACATTATACCAAATGTCTCCAAGAATGTTTCAATCCAGAGATATAAGCTATTTTAACCAGGACACGGACCGTGTTCGTGCGTCGCCTATCAATGACAAACTCGATTACCCTCGATTTTCCGGTTTTATTTTGTAGAAACCATGGAAACACCAAAGATGCTTTAATATATGATGTGTTTTATTTGACAGGTGAGCAACTGTTTGGATCATTCATCCACAGAAAACGAATCATTGTTCTCCAGCTTAACACAGTTAGTCTTATTGTTTAAATCTGGTTTTCTTGATTTACCGCGAGTACCACACCTAATATCCATCACTGACTGCAGTGTGAACAAGTGTCTCATGGTAGCGCCGAGCGAACGCACAGAGTACCATTATAACAATGCTTCCACTTTTTCATTGTGCATGCTCACTAATAAAGTGATTTATAAAAATTAATTAGTCAGTTGTATGGTTCCTGCAGCCTGCATTGCTATATTATTATATTAGTTACAATGATTTTCAGTCATTCAGATTTCTGTCAAATAAGTGAATATATTGTTATGAATAGGCGTTTTTTTAAAATACTTATTGTAAGTGATAATACAGTTACTAACCTCTATAAATGCATCATTGATAGCTTTAAGATAAGTGAAAACACAGGATGCAATTGTCCTAAATCAAACCATGATGTGCGCATTATACATTTTAAGTTGTTTATTTGTAAATGTAATTAATACACAATTCCCGTAATACAATAAAAAAAAAATATATATATATATATTACTGATATACTATCATTAATACAAAAAAAGACATTTTACAGTATAATTCCAAACTGCTATAAGCAAAACCATGCATATGGCTGAGATGAATTACCATTTACGACCTCTAATGCAAATATTAGCCATTAAAGACACAATTGATAACCAATTGGTCCAGCAAACAAGTGTCTCTGGAACTATTTTATAAACCAGTGAATAATGGATTATGAACATGCAAATTGAAAAAGCAAACGCATGACATAAGTAATTATAAAATGATATAAATGTAACTGTAACTGTTCTTATAATGTAGTATAGGTCTTAGTGAGTCTTTATAAATATATTTATAGAATACATTTAAATGGGACTATACTATATTATAAGCATGGGCTTCATAGTGTTACCATTATTTCTAGTAAAATCACTTTACATTTTTAATACATTATACGACTTGGGGCCAGATTTTCTAACAACTTGCACCAGTGCAAACCCTCTTTTTGTTTACAAAAACTGCTGTCAGGATTTACTAAAGACACACAGTGATAAATTAGTGCTGAAAAGGCGTGGACAGGGTTATTATTGCGTCTGACTTTATGGCTTGTGCATTTGTAGGAGTTTCCCTTTCAGTCAAAATTGATGGGAGGAGAGTATTTAAATGAATCACGCAAGGTGATTTAATAAGGTTTAGTAAATCTGGCCCTTAATATCTTATGTAATTTTACTTCTCAACTAAATCTTAAGAATGTTTAGATATTTGTTCTGGAAAACAAGACAAAAATACTGAGAAAGAAAATTTATTTTGCGGTGTAAAGCTCTTGATGAATGGCAGAGCATGTATAGTTTAAAAAAGAAATAAGAAAATGTTGTTGAGCTGGGAGAATGTGTATAACCTGTTAAAAAATAATCATTTCATCAGCCCTGAGCTGTGTATCCTGAGTGAATGCTGTGGGTGAAATGTGTAAACAGAATCTCTTCTCGATCGGATTTACGGCCTCAGTGTTTCCCTGCTGTCATCAGCCCAAAGACCATCAGCGGGGACGGGCCCTGTCCTTCAACACCTCTCAGAAAGGCTGGAGACATTCCTCAGTCGCTTAAGAGGTTTCTGAAGTGTATTTAGGGGGAGGTGTTATCAGATCCCCAGTGTTTTTGAGGTGGGAGTTTGCTGATAAAGCCCCTATCTGCACTCTATAAACAGACCAGCTGTCATTTTACTCTCACAATGCCATTGTTTCAAACTGTGAGATTAAGTGGTACCTGCATGACTGGCTCTTTAGGGGTGAAAAAGTCAGTATCTCGCTCATTTTTCTTGGTTAGTTGCGCTTGCTATGACTAGTGCTATTACTATTGCTTAGACTTTACTTTAAGACCGAACAGTGAAATGTTTGTGTTCTTTTCACTTAAACATTACTGAAAGTTCATTGTACTTGATAGAAATAAGTTAACATGAACTCAGTAAATGATGATTAAGCTCAACGAGTTGCTACAGTGGTTTCGATGAACATCAGAAGGTCCTTTGAAAGATACAGTACAACTTACCGAAATTTGTATCATGTTGCATGTAATTGCTCAATCAGTGTTTAAACCGCAGAAAGACGTCAATAAAACACCTTGTGAACAATGCAATGTAACTGAGAAAAGCCATTCACTGACCATAAACTAGTAAGTCAGGAAAAAAAATTACTCTAGAAAGGAGCATTTTGACAAATGTGCCCCATAGGACATATTCCCTATTTTATTTTAATGTAATGTATGTTTGAATAAATCCAGCAAGTTTTTATAACAGCCACCATTTAAATGTTTATATTTTTTTTAAATACACTATATTACCAAAAGTATTGGGACGCCCCTCCAAATCATTGAATTCAGGTGTTCCAATCACTTCCATGGCCACAGGTGTATAAATCAAGCACTAGGCATGCAGACGCTTCTACACACATTTGTGAAAGAATGGGTCGCTCTCAGGAGCTCAGTGAACTCGAGCGTGGTACCGTGATAGGTTGCCACCTGTGCAATAAGTCCATTGGTGAAATTTCCTCTCTACTAAATATTCCACGATCAACTGTTATAACAAAGTGGAAGCAATTGGGAACAACATAAACTCAGCCACGAAGTCATAGGCCATGTAAAATCACAGAGTGGGGTACAGATCTCCAAACCTTGTGTGGCCTTCAGATGAGCTCAAGAACAGTGCGTAGAGAGCTTCGTGGAATGGGTTTCCATAGCCGAGCAGCTCATCCAAGCCTTACATCATCAAGTGCAATGCAAAGCTTAGCATGCAGTGGTGTAAAGCACGCCGCCACGGGACTCTTGAGCAGTGGAGACGTGTTCTCTGGAGTGACCAAGCACACTTCTCTGTCTGGACTTGCCAGACTGCATTTTGCCAAATGTAAAGTTTGGTGGAGGGGGGATTATGGTGTGGGTTGTTTTTCAGGGGTTGGGATTGGCCCCTTAGTGAAAGGAACTCTTAATGCTTCGGCATACCAAGACATTTTGGACAATTTCATGCTCCCAACTTTATGGGAACAGTTTGGGGATGGCCCCTTCCTGTTCCAACATGACTGCAGTTTGAAGTACAGTTTATCGTGCCTTTAATTTAGGGATGTGATAGTCTCTTTGCTACCTTATATTAGATCATGCAAGTCTGCTATTGGTTGCTAGCAGTTAAATGCTAAATATTTGACTTGATATAGTGTTTATATAATCAAATTTCAATGAGGTAGCTTAGTCAATATTTCAATTCAATTGCAATTAATATGCTTGTGTTGTGGAAAATCTAAATTTTAAGTTTTTCTAACTTAGTCTTTGAGTTTGTTTACTTAAAAAAAGTGTTTTTTTAATTATTATTATTTTTCTTTTTACTGATTACCTTAAATATTTTGAGTTTTTCCAACAAAGGGTTTGGGTTTAGGAGGTTTTTAGCTCGTAAACTCAAATCATGCAGAAGTTGTCAATCGCATCCAAATTGATTGATATTTTATATCTAAATTATCTGATTTAAAATGTTCTCATGGCTGATGATAAAACACAACAAATATTTTTCTTAATATTTATAAAATATAAATCCCTCAGAATTGCATTGAGGAAGGGACCCAAGCCATATCTAAAGATTTTCTGGAAATCTTTAGATATCATAATGCCAGTGGGGTGAGAAAAATAATCTCAATTTAAATGATAATCCCATTACAATTTGCAGGCATTTGTCTAGTTTTAAACATAAAATCTGTTCATTTTGAAACATTTTCCAGAGAATAATATCTTATCTAAAACTTAATTTCTTAAGTAAATGTAATCATTTTGCTTCTCAAGTAAATGTATTTTGACTTAAGAATGTTAAGATATTTGTATTGGAAAAAACACAAAAATACAGAGGGAGAACATCATTTTATTGTGGTGTGTGTCATCATGGCAGTGGGTTTGCACAGATAAGCACTCATATTTTCTTCAGAAAATCTTGTTAATATTTCTAATATACCTAGCCCCCCTTTTGGCCTTTCTGTTGTTTTTCCGTGGTACCTACTAGATCTGAAATGTGCCGATAAAAGAATGAGAGAATGGGGTGCTGCACAAACACACACCTGCTGTCAGACCTCGCATACTAACGCCCGAGCGCTCTAAAAATAAGCTTTCTTGCATCTTAGCAACACAGCCTGACCTTCAAAACAACTCCTGTTGTTCTAAATCTGATGTTCTGAAGCAAGTGAGATTATAATTGGGTAGTTTTCATTCAGCAATCAATTTTAGGTGCTATAACTAGTCGTTTTCCCACTATTTCTTGTCACTTTTTAATGATGCTACCAATTCTGGTCACGTGAGAAATGTTGTTTTAAATTATTCAAAAATATGTTTCCATCCACCTATTTTTATGCACATTTTGGGCAAAAAAAATGCTGGATAGAAACACCAAAATGTGCATAAATTCTAGAAATGCACATCAAATCTGTATAAGCTCAATTAAGGTGGATTTTTTTTTTTATCTGATAAGAAGACTGATTAATTATGAAGGAAATACATTTGCCCAAAAAAAATCCCCCGATGAGCAACAAAAAACTCATGTGACGTTGCCTCAAGAGAGGATGTGATTGGATAACTGGACTAACCAGCGGACTAATCACATCACAGAATCTCAGATGTTGGTTTGGTCGTTCTAAAATGTGTGAGTCAAATCTTTGCAATCGGAATGATTTGGTTTAATTCCCTCCCAGAAGCGTCCCACACGATTGCGTTCCCAAACAGCATCCGGATGCAAGAGTACATGATAGTGTTTCCTCTGCAGCTCTGGGATGCAAGTCATTTATAATAATAAAAGAATCACAGTTTCTTCCCCGTTTGCAGCAAATTCATTTTTTATCGCAGGTTTTATTTTGCGCCAATTTACCAGGAAGTGATGGGTTTTGTTCTCTTGAGCACATGGGATGGAAACAATGCTTTATTCGCGATGTTCATGCGATACTCCAATTTTGCCCATAAAAAAATATTGCAACTTTGGATGGAAACATGGCTTCAATTTCTTCAGAGTGTGGCTTCTGGATGTTAAGATTTTTGTTATAAACTTGATAACGCTTGGCATTTCATTTAAATTGCCCAAATCCATAACATAAACCTCTTAGAAGTCTATGCCCGGTCAAATGTGTCTTGCATTTGGAAAACAACTGAAATCCAACTTTTTACACTAAATCCAGGCAATGTTGAGTCTTCAAATCAGAAGAAGCACGAGGGGTTATTTATTTTTGCCTGTGGAGTCTATAACAACCTTCAAAGTTATTCTCCTACTGAGCAGTTGAGTGATATCAGCCTCACTGCAGTCACATCCAATCCCAGAATTGATGTTCACCAAAGGCAAGAAACAGTGCAGACACCAGCGAGGTGATTTGTTAGATTGAACAAGAGTTTCTGGGGCATGTATTGATCGCATAACCTTCATTCATGGAGCTGTGCCTTCTCGAGCCCTGACTGATGAAGCTGCTTCCTAGTACTTTAACTTGAGGGCAATGTAGCCTGACCTGATCTGCCAAAAAAGCGAAAGGCTTGTTAACTCTTATCAAACCAGTGTTTGTTTATTTTAACATTTTTGATCATTTTCACAAAACCTTCATGCCCCCCAGAATATTTTGTTATAGGGATATCTGAACATGCAATATATCAAAAGAAAGAACAGAGCCTCTGTTTGTTAACACATTATTTTACACTCTAAAAAATGCTGGGTTAAGTTGGGTTGAAAATGGACAAAACCAGCATTTGGGTTAAATGTTTGCATAAAACAAATTGCGGGGTTTGTCTATTTTCAACCCAACTTGGGTTGTTTTTAACCCAGCATTTTTTAGAGTGTATTCTAGCATAATTTTATCAACACTTGAATGTGGGCAAGTTTCATTAAAAAAACAACATTATGCTGAGAAAATAACGTTTTTGTCAAAGACTACATCCAGGTCTGATTTAGAAAGATGATAATTAACACCGACGGAGTAGATGGTGTCCATCAACACCCCTAATACTCGCACAGTCCTATAGCTCGTCCTGGGTCGACATTTCATTCCGGTACATTAGGCAGTTTTGTTTATATGCTGTTTAATATTGATGATCATGTTATTTTACATATGCATATGATATCACTTGTTTCTGCTTCTTCTTCACATGTGCTTTGATCAGGAGATTCTGTACTCTTTAAGAAGATGTGTAATAGCACCCCCTTCCGTATAACAGTGAGAACACTGGAAAATTCTGTAAATGGCGGGAAAGAGTTAATAAGCTTGAGTTAACCTTGTTAAAGGTAGGGTGGGTAAGAATTATCTAAAACACTTTTGTTCAAATTTGTTTAAGCTTTCTTTATATGTCAATACATAATTAAAATGTAAGTAGTCTGAAAAAGAGAGTATAAAAATCGAGTGACTCTAGACTTTTTAATCTGCAATAAACACCGCTCATTATTTTTGTTCGGGACGAATCAAGTGATTGGCTTGTGCGACTGTCACTCTCTCTCGCTATCGTGGCTACCACCCCTTTGGCTACAGGATCCGCCCACATGCGCGCACCTCTACTTCCTCGGACCCTAGTTGCCCGTCCTCTTGCACAACCTCCTCTGCTTCGCCTTTGACCCCGGCCTTGTCCTCGAGCCGACGATGCTGTAAGCTACTTGTCTCCGGAGTGTCCTCAGCAATGCTTTCATCATGGCAACTCTTACATGCAGAACACCGTATATGTCATGAATCTTACACCAAATTCATCTTCATCACAGTATAACTGATGTTATTGGAAAACATGTATCAATGCTACCCGTTTTTAGCTTTGCCTTATAAATATAACTAGCTTGTTAACGAATCAAACTAAAATATATTTTAAACTTTACCAGTATCAGTATTCTAGCCTGATATCGAGTACTAAAAGACGTCTTATCTGTTTATATTCATACTGATAAAGTTAGATTTTTTATTACATGTGATTCTGACATGATGTCACTACATGACTCCGCTCCTGCTCGTCTCAGGTGAATAATGCTCTTCCAGCTGATTGGTCGGCGGAGCGCGTTCATGTGTTTTGGGGGCGTGGCTTTGGAAAGAGCCCAGAAGGGAGAAGGTGGAGTGAATGGAAATAATGAGCTGTCTTTAAAACAGTCGTGAGAGGTCTACAGACACTCTATTTTTATACTTTCTTTTTCAGAGTACTTACTTTTTAATTATGTATTGATATATAAAGAAAGTTTAAACAAACTTGGAAAAAAAGGTTTTTAACCAATTCTTACCTACCCTACCTTTAACTCATTCACACACAACGAAGAATCTTTATGGTGTTTGAGTTACATCTGTTTTAGATCTACTACTCAGATTCAAAAAAAAAAAAAAAAAAAAACTGAACAAGTAACAGGTCTGGCACATTTGGGAACAACCAAGAGTGATTAAATCTAACGATCGCTCATATCACATCAAACCGTACAAATGATCATTGTTGCTATACTTTGTTGTTATCAGCATTGTGTGACTATGTTTTTTAGTGTGTATTACTGTTACCTGTAGATTTCAATTTCCATACAGTCTAATCTTTTGCTTTTGACTACGGGTGAATCTCCTGATGTCACTGATGATGTCATTTTAGCCTTTCTGGATTACAATTCGCCATTAAAATAAGTTTAATAACTCCAGCTGCTGTGAGAAAAGGCTATAAATGATCCGCTGAAGAACATTCTCCTTGCGTGCGTTACTACTACTAGCCGGACTCTTTCTTTATGTATAAAGATAATGATGCAAAGACATGCTTGAATTTCCCATGGAAATCCGCCAGTGCCACTCTAATTATAACACATTGTTACAAGCTTACCATTGTGAATGGGGCTAAGGTAAGGAGATCGTTCTGAATACTGGCTTGTTGTGTACTTTTAACCAAAAAAGAATACAGACTGCAGCTTTAATTGGTAATGTAAATATGAACTTGCTAATTAATAATAAGTGTTATCATTAAAATATGCAATTTTGGTGTAAAATATTATCTTTTTTCCATGGGATTCACCCGGGATGAATCCGAAATTGCCCCCTATACCCTTAAATAGAGCATTATTTCAGGGCACAGACATTTGTAGTGGTGTCTGAAACCATAGTGGATGATTGAGTGCACTCATTCAATCACGCATTGCACCGCAATAACGAGTTTACAGCGGATGTACACACAACAGCTGTCTGAATTCACTCATTTAATTTCATTCACTCCTTCAAGTGAACTATATTAGTGGAGTAACAGGGAATAGTGAATATGGCGATTTTGTTTAGGGGGCGATTTCGTATTCAGCCCCATACATAGTTGAGGTGAACAGGGAACTTCTGCAGGAATGAGTGAGGTGGCAGTCAACAAAATCCAGAGATCGACTCGAAGCGGTCTGAAGTTATGACACATGCCTTAATACGGCAGACGGGGAGCGTTTAAGGGTAAATCATTTCCATATGTCCTGAGGAAATAAGGATGAGGGGTTTAAATACCTTGGCTCTAGTCAGGTAATGTGTGTTAATGAACAGCAGAGGGTTTATTAAGGCCTAATTGGGGATTACACTGAAATGATTGACGTCAGATGGAGTTGAGGGGAAGGACGCCACATGGTACTGTTCATGGTGGCTACTGGTCTGATGTTTTGGCTTCAAGGGTTTCTCATGCTACAGTGTGAATTCAACAGTCATACTGTATGAATAAAAGTGCTTGTGTTTGCTGTTTCTGCAGATATAGACGAGTGCTCATTTGACCGGGCGTGTGACCACACATGTGTGAACTCACCTGGAAGTTTCCAGTGCTACTGCCACAAAGGTTATGTCCTCTACGGCGTGGCTCACTGCGGAGGTACGTGATGCATTATGGGATTTTTGGGGGAGTTGTGTGTTTTGAGAATATCTAAACACTCTTAAATCAGGATACATTTACTTGAGAAGCAAAATGACTTTAGATAAGTCTTGTTTTCTGATGTGACTATGCTAAAAAAAAAATTGTTTTAAGTGTAACTTTACTTAACTAATGATACATTTTGTTATCTATCATCATTTTGCTCCTCAAGTAAATGAAAACAAGACACAAAAATGAGTAGTGAAACTTCTAATAGAAAACTCATGTTGGTAGACCCACTAACTCTACTTGTTAGGACCTTGGGCAAACACATCCAATGAAAACTGAGACTTTCCCGTATAAATGCTCTTTAGTTTCCTCCAGCAGCAGTCGGGACCCTGAACACATCTTTAAAAGACGTTCAGAGCTTGGTGTAAATAAACTTAACTGGATAAAAATAAAAGTAACAGAGATATTTAAGTGAAGTGATGTGACGTGTCCCATACTCCGAATTTGAGCTCTTTATTTCTCCCATCCCATTACACACACACACACACACACACAAACATATTACTTTTGGATGGTCAGGATGAAGGTCTCTTGAAAGTCTTGTCCACTGCAATAAGCAATTTTGTTGCTCAGTATTTTTGTCTTGTTTTCCAGTATAAATATCTAAACATTCTTAAAGGTTTAGTTCACCCTCAAATTAAAATTAAGTCATCATTTACTCACCCAGGTGTTCTTATAATGCAGTATGTCGTTCTTTCTTTTTCGGATATGTGAATTACAAGCCTACTTGGAAATTTGTTGTTGGCTCTATGTAAATGACCGCTGTACACACCCAAATCAAGTCTACAGGTCATCAAGTAGGCATAAATAGCTCTGATAAGGTTGTGTTTAAAGCTCCTTAATCTACACAGTGAAACACTAACAGTTGCTATGAGCCCATACAGTAGCCTAGTGAAATGCATATCCATGTTTTCATATGATTTGAAAGTTTAATTCATTAAATATCAAAAATCTAAAAGGTGTGCATCATACCTGACACCTAGATGAACACTTTGCTGTTGGTTTTATGACTGTAATCATTCTCTTCAGACGCTATTGTAGTTAGAAACATGTATACCAATGTTGAATGTAACTTTAGAGATGAATATCGAATGTCCAATGTCAAGCACACTTTATGCCAGTCACATCAGATGCGCTAGTTCTGCTGTAATCTTTGTTTGAAACTATTTTCGCTGCTGAAATAGAGTTTATATAACTAATGCATTAACTAATGTTAACTAATACAACCTTATTGTAAAGTGTTACCGATGACATGTTTGGGGGTGTTAATGTCAAGCCCTGGCGACATGCCATATATTCCCAAGTGTTCTGGGGGTATATAATAGGGTTTGGTGAAAAAGAAACTGCAATTTACCGTACGAACAACCCTGACCTTAGCCGTTGGTTTTCTGTGCTAGGCTAGGCGACATGCCCATTCTTGAGACTCTGTTAGTGCCTCATTTCACTCTGACTTGCCCATAAAGTCAAGACTAATAGATACGCAACATGAAATACAACACATAGAAACCCCCAAAAATTATATGTGTACTTTCTTCACTGTGATAAATATCTGAAGACTAGTGCTGCATGATTAATCAAAATTAAACTGCATGCAATTTTGCAACGGCTGCTATTTTTTAATGTGCAGCTTGTCAGTGATGCACGGCTCTGTGATCAGTGGTAAATGGCGCTCTATCTGCAAGCCAGGGGGCGCTCTCGCGCAGAAACTCCAATTATCCACCGTAGAAGTACGATAGCGCACGTCATTCCATGAAATCCCTATGGGCATCATACTATCACTGTAGCTGAATAAACAGAAGCTTGAAACGCTTAGATTGATTTAACTTGGTAACCCTCTACAATGCGACTAAACAATATCTATAATTAGTCATTGGCTAATAAATGCTTAGATTTTACTCGCCAGTGTGTGTGTTAGGTGTGTTAGAGGTTAAGAATAAGTCAAGCATAGATATATTTTCACTCGCTGAACACTTCGTCAAGCGATCTGTCTATTTCAGTTCAGCTCAATGGATGCGTGTGCGCCTGTATTTGACGTACCACGTACCGCAAACCACGTACTCTGCATCGCTTTGAGAGAGCGCTGTGTTTCTCTCTCTTAGACACACACGTAACGCACGCACACACACACACACACACACACACACACACACACACACACACAAAGAGACAGAATCGACACGCTACATGTAAACCATATTCTTTGTTGTATTTTCCTGTCAAAACAACAGAGTTCATTTGGAATGATTCAGCTTTTTATAAGAAGCAGAAGATATGCGGTTGTGGGCGGGACTAATGCGCAAACGGCAATCTCATTGGCTAGCACTCATCTATTACCTTCATTGTTTTGATTTCAGCAACTGACAACGTGATTAATATTCATGAACCCAGCAGATCTAATATTAATAATTTCAGCAGAGATATTAATTGTAGGATTGGTAGTAATAGTATTATCTTATTAATAATTAATATGATCTATTACTATAATATTTTTTTACAGAAACACTGAATGACCAACAATATCTTAAGCACCACCACCAGTCCTAAGTTCAGTTAAAATATCAAACATGCATTCATACGTGTGTTTACATTGTATAATTATTATGTATAATTAGTACTGTATAATTAGTATTATTATGTGTACATTAGTGTATATATTAAAGAAATATTGTATATACATTTATATTATTTATGTTATGTACACATTTCTAGTAGAGTGTCATGAACCACATGCATTGCATAGACGTGCACGGAAGACCAATGGCCAAGATCAGGGATTTCCTTGTATTCAATTTTGGTTTGTTTTTCAGAAAACCCTATTGTACATACCCAAAACTCTTGGAATGTACGGCACATTACATGGGATCATTCTGTTATACTTCTGTGTCTTCTTTTAAAAAGCTTGATGCTGGTCGCTATTCACTGCCATTATATGGAAGGCAAACAGTATTAGAACAACACCAGGGTAAATGATGGTTTGATTTTAATTTTAGGGCAAACTATCCCTTTAAATAAAAAAGATACATTTACTTCAGAAGCAAAATTAAGTGAATTCATGCTTGAAACAAGAAAAAATGTCTGCCAGTGGGATAAGAAAAAATATTTTATAATTCAGTGGACGGCCTGCATCAGTGCACTTGTTTCAGGGTTGATTAAGCAGATGAGGACAGCTCATTTAGTGATGTATGTCTTACTATTGTTGAGAGGACCAGAAATAATGAATGTGTTTCTCTACGTTAGCTTTTAGATAACACCCAGATTAATGAAACTCTCTCTTTTGTCTCCAGACAAGGGTCATCTGTTTCCCAATGATGGCTTATCTGCAGGGAAATAGATGTTAAAGAGGCCATATGATGTACTTTTTTGAAAGTCTTGATTTTGGGCTCTACTAGAACAGGTTTTTAAAAAAAAAATCCCCAAATTTAACCTATTTAGGTCCTTTCTCTATGAAGCCCCTCCTTCTGCAAAGCACACTGTTCTCTGATTGGTCAGCTTGACTGGTGTGTTATGATTGGTCAATCGCTTCGAGCATGTTTTAGTTTCAACACTCTACTAACTAACTCAGCTAGGCCCGCCCCTTTATTCTACTTATTAATTATTTAAATAAGGAATATAGTGACGTGTTCGTTCCCGGAAGAAAACTCAAGACTACAATGGAGGCGTTTCAGGGAGTTCAGAAACACTGACACTGATATAGAGAAGAACTCCCGCTGGAGGGACTTTTCATGCTCAGACAGCAACATCACACACTAAAGAAAGATGAACGTGTAAAACCGCACAATAGAAACCCTTTAAATCTGCAATAGACTTCAGGTCAGAGTCGATTGTTGCAGTTTACAATAATAGTAATAGTAATGGTTTTGGTCTTTCTCCATTTAAGTAGATGTGAGCTGGACTTACATGAATTGAAAATAGTTGCCTGAGGGTGTAGGCCACCAAGTGGACTGACCTTCCCTAAAAGGGACTTTTTAGCTATAGAACTACTCGAATTAATGAAGTCTCAGGGTCCAGAAGGGGAAAGGAAATATGATAGTCAAAGGTTTAGCCTGGAGCCGGTTCAAATCTGATGGGGACATAAGAGAAGGGAAACCAGACTAGCCTAGCAAGCAAGCTCTTTAAAATAAGACACACAAAAATGTTTGCACTCCCACTTTTTAGAAAGCAAATTTGTTGAAACACACCTTTTTCCTTCTGACTCTGTTTTTTTATTTGTATTTGGGTTTTTTTCTGCTGCTGGTTTTATTCCAGTGTTAGGAGTAACTTTAATGTCAAAAAAAGTTGAAGTTTTTAAAAAAACAAAGATTATTTGGGCCCTATCACACACCCGGTGACACCAGGCACGACCCAAGTGATTTTCGCTAGTTTCAGCCGGACACAGTTATCATTTTCACGTCCAGTGTCACGTTGTTTAAATAGCAAATGCTCTCATGCCATTTGTTCGCCCATGGGTGTGCTGGTCTGAAAACCAGGTGTGTTCAGGCACATTGATGGCTATTTTGAGGATTTGAAAACGACTGCATTTGTGAAAGGGAGATGAGACTCTGATTGGTTTATTGCACGTTACACCCAAAACACACCCATGACTCATTAAGAGACTAGGTACAAGCCTTTTGGACCATGCGCCATGCGTGTTACTTGCTGTTTCTTTGTAATCACTTTCTGAAAATCGTTTCTTCACCAATTTTTTTTGCAGTGAAAATTCCTAATGCCAACTTGTCTAATTTTTTAGCTTTTAGTCCATGGATGTGTCCAAATTCTCAAACTTATGCACCACTCTATGTTATTTTGCAGTATAAATAGTGAGAGTAGTGTGTTCACACTGAAAATTCCAGAAAGAAAAAGTGCACTTTAAATATCCTGATGATACACTTAATTAACCTGAAAAACAAATGTGGGATGTTGCTTTTAGAAACTCACTACACAGGTGACGTTAACATTAGTGCATAGTTTTATTTATTTACAGTGCATCATTTGAGACACAAGTTATGTCGTCACACTGGAAATGGAAGGTCAAATGGAGTGCAGTGCATTGTGGGATACAGTGTGGGTTGCTCTGGTTGTGTACTGCAGTAGTTTATCCAGGGAGTCTGTACATACAGTAAATTCAATTGAATGCACTTCTTTTTTCTTTAAATCAATCAATCAATCAATCATTTATTTTTTAAAGCAAAGTAAAAACAGATAAGTTAACAATCTAATCTGTCATTAATGTTCTAAAAAAATGGTCTTCTAATTATTTGTAATGGTTTTGTTTTATAGATATTGATGAGTGCAGCATTAACCGGGGCGGCTGTAAATTCGGATGTGTGAACACTCTGGGCAGTTATGAGTGTACCTGCCCTCCTGGTTACAAACTGCACTGGAACAGGAAAGACTGCGTCGGTATGTGGACAAGAGTGCCACCTAGAGGACATTCATTCTTTGCAAAAAATTATAGGACTAATGAGATGTTTTAATGCATACTAATTTAAGACAAAATCAGTGTTATAAATTCAAACGTATAGTTTTTGCACATCATACAGAGCTCGTGAAATGCGCGTCCAGTCTGGTGGCCCCCAAAGCCACCCTCACTTGCAGTAAGACTGGGAAAAAAGAGAGCTGCTCGCTCACGTGTGCATCCAAAGCTCATTATCTATCAGGTACGTACCAATACACCCCCAAAAATACTTCATTTGAATGTTTGTATCTTAATATAACACCACATAACTGACTGTAATGGCAATGTTGGTTTTACGTTTCACAGAATCAGACAACAGTTATTCCGTTAGCTGTGGGATACCAATCCTGCGAGGGAAATCCCAGAGCAGATTAAACACAAGCAGCATCCAGACCTGCATAGGTAAGATCATACACACCTTCCTTATCTCAAGAGCAAATGAATCTTGGCGACTAATGGTCCACAAATAGGGTACACTTTGGTGTCTCATTGTATTTTTTTTTTTTTTACAGTATAGGTACCCATACAGTTGATCCTATTGATATGTTTTAGAAACTATTAAATATATTAGTAAGTAATAAAGATACTTTATTGTCATTGTACCAGTACAAGTGCAACACAATTTAAAATGAAAGCTCATAACATTTACTCATTAACCATAGACATGCACATTAAAACATACTCTAAAAACATATTGCACATTGTATAAAAAGTGACATGATGCTTGTATTGAATGTCCTTCAACATTTAAAAACATGAACAGTCCTCAATCCTTGATATTCTGAAACGTTATAGAGTTACAGTAGAAAATAAAAGGGCTGTGGATGAGTAGAAGGTCTAAGGGCAGCTACCGCTTTGGCAAAGAAGCTGTACTTTAACCTATTTTTCCTGGACTTAATGGCCCTGTCCCTCCTCCCAGATGGTAAAGGGACAAACATTCTGTATCCTGGATGGGTGGGATCTATAATGATGCTGCTGGCCTTTGTGTGTAACCGACCAGCATAAACAGTGTCCAAACTCGGGAGCTCTGTGCCTATGATCTGCTGTGCTGTTTTAACAACACAACAGAGTTCCTTGTGATTTTCCACAGTATAGCTACCATACCATACAATAATCCCATAGAAAAGTATTATCTCTATGGTATATGGTATGGTATTAACTATGAGTGTATCATTAGCTATAAACCAACATTTGGCTTACTAGCTAGCTTCTGCTCAGTATCAGCTTAAAGGCCCCGATATACTCATAGCGAAGTTCCTTTTCGTTTTTCCCTTGGGGGGTAAAATGAAGTTTGAAATGCGTGAGCAGTGATATACTGTTTGCGAACATCCGAGGCCACCCAGACTGCTGACGTTTAGATGAATATGCAGTAACACTTAACAATACGGGTGCACTAATATCCATGAATTCATGTGTTAATGTATGACTCGTGAAGAAATAAACCATTTATTAATGATCACTGCATCAGCAACTAATGAACATATGATTAATCGATTAAGTGATATTGGAATTGCTATTAATTAAATATGACATAATGTATTAATTCCCTGATAACATATTGGGCCCTATCATACATTGGGCCACAAGTGTTTTTTGCTAGTTTCAGCCTGACACAGTTATCATTTTCACGTCTAGCGCCATGTTGTGGCAACACTAGGGACAACCCTTTTAGACCATGCTCCGGACGCACAGACCTTTTTTTTTTTTTCATCGTTAAACTAGAAAAATTGGATTCGGACACGCTTTAAATGTACCTGCACCATGCGCTTCAGACCATGTACTCAGAACGTTCAAATAGAGCCCAATAATATTAACTAATAATGTAAATTCATGTGTTAATTACCACAACGGGTCGAAGCCATGCATTTTAACTCCAGTTGTCTGCTTTAATTAAATCATTAGCTAACGATTTGCAAAGGTATATCATGACTTTACGTGTTGAGAACTATTGACTACCTGTTAAGTAATATATTTTATTTTGGTTATGGGTTTTAAATTAATTAATAGTCATGTGTCGAAACAAGTAAAGTCATAACATGATACCTTTGCAAATCATTAGCTAATGATTAATTAAAGCAGACAACTGGAGTTGAAATGCATGGCTTCGACCCATTGTGGTAATTAACACATTAATTTACACTATTAGTTAATATAATATGTTATAAGGGAATTAATACATTATGACACATTTAATTAATAACAATTTAATGATTACTAATCTATGCTGATGCAGTGATCATTAATTATTGGTTTAGTTCTTCATGAGTCATACATTAACTTGTAACTATTGTAAAGTGTTACCAAATATGTTAATATGTGCTGCACGCGTTCCTCTCAAAAACAAAAAAACACAACAGAATCGAGAAAGCATTAGAAAAGCATCTGATCATAGCAATGTGGATATGTTTACACAAGCTCTGCAATTTGTCTCTCTAGTAAAGTCCCGTCACGTTTATTTATATAGCACTTTATACAATAGATAGTTTAAATCAAGCAGCTTTACCCAAAAAAATACACAATACTTTTTACACAAAAAATAGTGTCAGTATCTCGTTTCATCAGAAGTACAACTTCAGTTTCTACTATAAAGCAACTCTCCAGTGTGTTCATGTTTTCACTCACATCTGACCGACCTACTGGACAGGAGAAATGAAATGATCAATATTTCCACATGAAAGAAGGCGAGCGTCAGCACACACTTACCCTGTATGTAGTTGCCACAGACCAGTGGTAGTACAAAGGTGTTTACCATAGTTCGCATTGGCAAGCTTATTCCAACTCCCAAAACAAACTCCAAACAAAGTTGTTTTGGCCTGATGTTGTTCTAAATTACATCACAGTTCGTTCAGACCTAGCTTGAAGTATATCAGGACCTTAAGGCAAAAATATTGTTTTTCATCCACCAGTCAGTTTTGAGTTTTTTTGGCTGTTTTGCTTTTCGTAACCTATTCTTTCAGGCTAGTGTAAAGAAAACATCCAAAATACAATTTATGTGTTTATATTATTGCACTTTATCTATATGCATCTGTAGATTTTAATTACAATACATATCTTTAAAGGGTTAAACTTTTTTTTCTGCACTTTAGCAGAACTTACATACACCAAAATTTACAGTTTTATTATGTTTTAATCTATATTCTGAACGTTTTTAATGAGGGGTTTGTTCGTATATCATTTGCCTGATTTTATACAATATATCAATCCTAAAAACATGGTGAAAATATTTTTTTGTTCTGGCTGTTTTTTGGTAGCACTTAAGTTTAGGGTCCAATTCTCACTATTAACTAGTTGCTGCTTAGCATGCATATTAGCTGTTTATTAGTACTTATAAAGCACATATTAATGCCTTATTCTTCATGATCATATCCCTTAAAGTTTAAATTAGATATTTACTCACCCTCAAGTCATCATAGGTGTAAATGACATTCTTCTTTCAAACCAACACAATCAGAGTTATATTAAAAATGTCCTGGCTCTTCCCAGCTTTATAATGGCAGTGACTGTTGTGTCATTTTTGAAGTCCATAAAAGTGTATCTATCCATCATACGGTATAACTGCTCCACAGTTATAACAGTGCCCCACATATAACTGCTGTCAGGGGTATGTGAGTCGACTTGCACTAAAAGAGTAACCCCTGATGTGATGTACAGGAGCATCCCAAGCTTTGACGCCTCTCATGGATAGAGCTAGGCATCAAACTCAACCCCCTCTTCTCTCATATCAAAATCCTCCTACATTTCTATTTAAAAATTCTCGTTTTAGACTCTAATTCATGACCGGTATTTTGTTTTGCTCTGTCCTTTGCACTTCTGCGTTCGTCAATACTCATGCGTCAAGGGGTCAAGGGGGTCAAGTGTTACTTTTTTTGCCATAAGTCAACTTCTGAAAGCTAGTTTTATAGTAGTCTGTAAAGTTTTAAATATGGATATTTTTCTTACACAAACACACCACTTCACTCCAGAAGGCCTTTATTAACCCCCGGGAGCCGTGTGGAGCAGTTATATGATGGATAGATGCACTTTTATGGACTTCATAAACAATCCATCAAGTCACTGCCATTATAAAGCTGGGAAGAGCCAGGACATTTTTAATATAACTCAGATTGTATTCGTCGGAATGACTTGAGGGTGAGTAAATCATGGGCTAATTCTCATTTTTGGGTGAACTAACCCTTTAATCCTACCCAATACCTAAACATAACAACTACCTTACTAAATTTTAAGCAGTAATTATGAGTTTATTAAGGGAAAAATCTTAGTTAATAGTGAGAATTGGACCCTAATCTAAAGTGTGACTGAATTTTTTGCTTTATGGTGTGATGCAATAATTCCCCTCAGGAGAAAACTTGATCTGCCCACAAAATAAAACTAGAATTTTGAACCTGGCTTTATCCAATGTTCATATTTTTGTTCTGGAATTGGATGCAAATTAGTGCACATTTAATTAGACACTGCCTCATTTGCAACTGTCTAATTAAATGTGAAAACTTGTAACACAAAACAAAATAACTCCTAATGTAGTTAATCAACTGGGGAAGTATGGTAATATCATTAGTCACCCCTTTGACTGTGATTCATTTGATTTATTACCATTAAAAACAACAAAATTAATTAGACTATGCCAGAACAGGTAACAGCGTTGCAAGTTCAGCCTTTATTAAGGCATCACACCACAGGTTAATAAGGTACAAAAATTGCCAGATGGATGCAACTATGCGTGTTGATGAATGCCTGATATAAAATGAATAAAAAATAAAACTGATCATATATTGATTCATCCCTGTGGTTAAGTCAACATTTTCTAGATGTTAAGCCTCCCATTTTCACTGATCATCAGCTGAAAAGGAGAAAAAAGACATTTTCGGAGACATTCAGGCCCTATTTTTGTATTTTGTTGAATGTGCCAGCAAACATAACCTGGAAAGCGATGAGACGTTTCTTTTGAACAGCTGCAGCCGATGATTCCGAGAAACATAATGACAGATACATCACAGCTGTCCAATTACATAATCACTCGATGCGCTTGGCAAATTAGAAACTTATTTACCATGCCTGATGTTTGTTTTGATGTCAGAGTCGTTTCACATCAGAATGCCTGTCACGGCACACTATAATCTCAGATTGCTGTTCCTCATAAGTGTCCAGGGTAAGCATGAAGCTAACATGAATCTGCTTCAAATGTTCAAAGACCACAAACCAGCACAGCTGCTTTTATTTTTTCAATCAAGCATGTTTAATGTAGCGAGCTAGCAGCTGTGAATGAATGTAGTTTGCTAGTAGTTGTCAGTAAGGGCTTTTATATGAATCACGTTGAGTGTGTCAAAGCCTCTTTGTTTGGTTGTAGAGACTCAGGCTCCTCCAGTGAAGCAGACGGTGTCCTTCCGGATCAAGAACGCAAAATGCCACCTGCACCCGAAGCATAAGGGGAGGGCAGAGGAAAACGGCAGACAGATCGGGCCAGGTCAGAGGTCATAGGGCCCAGGAAATGAAGGGTACCATATCATTTTGGTGGTCCCTGTAGTGGAATAAGGTTGTAGAACTGTTTGTTGAGGGATTGGCGTTCTTGTGTTGCTACGTAGACGATGATAATTAGGACATTAAAGAGCTGGTTCTCCCAAAAAGTAAATTCTGTAAATTCTACTCACCCTCATTTAACTTCAAAACACAAATTAAGTTTTTTTTTTTAAGAAACCAGAGAGAGATTTCTTTCAAACTTAAAAGATCCAAAAAATGTCATAAAAATGTAATCGTAAAAATAACTAATCGAGTTTCTAATCCAAAATCCAAGTCTCCTGAAGAGACACAATGGCTTTATATGATTTACAATGACCGCATACTGTAGTAACATGGACGTTTAAATGCTTGCATGACGACAGAAAACCAAAAAAACAAACAAAATACAGCTCTGGAAAAAATGAAGATACCAAATATTTTTTTTCAGAGCTGTGTGTGTATGTATGTATACATACACACACATATACACTCACTTTAAGGATTATTAGGAACACCTGTTCAAGTTCTCATTCATGCAATTATCTAATCAACCAATCGCATGGCAGTTGCTTCAATGCATTTAGGGGTGTGGTCCTAATCAAGACAATCTCCTGAACTCCAAACTGAATGTCAAAATGAGTGTGGCATGGTTGTTGTTGCCAGACGGGCCGGTCTGAGTATTTCACAATCTGCTCAGTTACTGGGATTTTCACGCACAACCATTTCTAGGGTTTGCAAAGAATGGTGTGAAAAGGGAAAAACATCAAGTATGTGGCAGTCCTGTGGGTGAAAATGCCTTGTTGATGCTAGAGGTCAGAGGAGAATGGGCCGACTGATTCAAGCTGATAGAAGAGCAACTTTGACTGAAATAACCACTCGTTACAACCGAGGTATGAAGGAAAGCATTTGTGAAGCCACAACACGCACAACCTTGAGGCGGATGGGCTACAACAGCAGAAGACCCCACTGGGTACCACTCATCTCCACTACAAATAGGAAAAAGAGGCTACAATTTGCACGAGCTCACCAAAATTGGACAGTTGAAGACTGGAAAAATGTTGCCTGGTCTGATGAGTCTCGATTTCTGTTGAGACATTCAGATGGTAGAGTCAGAATTTGGCGTAAACAGAATGAGAACATGGATCCATCATGCCTTGTTACCACTGTGCAGGCTGGTGGTGGTGGTGGTGTAATGGTGTGGGGATGTTTTCTTGACACACTTTAGGCCCCTCAGTACCAATTGGGCATCATTTAAATGCCACGGTCTACCTCAGCATTGTTTCTGACCATGCCTATCCCTTTATGACCACCATGTACCCATCCTCTGGTGGCTACTTCCAGCAGGATAATGCACCTCAAAAGCTCGAATCATTTCAAATTGGTTTCTTGAACATGACAATGAGTTCACTGTACTAAAATGGCCCCACAGTCACCAGATCTTAACCCAATAGAGCATTTTTGGGATGTGGTGGAATAGGAGCTTCATGCCCTGGATGTGCATCCCACAAATCTCCATCAACTGCAAGATGCTATCCTATCAAAATGGGCCAACATTTCTAAAGAATGCTTTCAGCACCTTGTTGAATCAATGCCACGTGGAATTAAGGCAGTTCTGAAGGCGAAAGGGATTCAAACACAGTATTAGTATGGTGTTCCTAATAATCCTTTAGGTGAGTGTGTATATATATACACAGGTCCTTCTCAAAAAATTTGCATATTGTGATAAAAGTTCATTATTTTCCATAATGTAATGATAAAATTAAAAATGCATATATTTTAGATTCATTGCACACCAACTGAAATATTTCAGGTCTTTTATTGTTTTAATACTGATGATTTGAGCATACAGCTCATGAAAGCCCAAAATGACTCAAAATCTCAAAAAATTAGCATATCATGAAAAGGTTCTCTAAACGAGCAATTAACCTAATCATCTGAATCAACTAATTAACTCTAAACACCTGCAAAAGATTCCTGAGGCTTTTAAAAACTCCCAGCCTGGTTCATTACTCAAAACCGCAATCATGGGTAAGACTGCCGACCTGACTGCTGTCCAGAAGGCCATCATTGACACCCTCAAGCGAGAGGGTAAGACACAGAAAGACATTTCTGAACGAATAGGCTGTTCCCAGAGTGCTGTATCAAGGCACCTCAGTGGGAAGTCTGTGGGAAGGAAAAAGTGTGACAAAAAAACGCTGCGCAACGAGAAGAGGTGACCGGACCCTGAGGAAGATTGTGGAGAAGGAACGATCCCAGACCTTGGGGACCTGCGGAAGCAGTGGACTGAGTCTGGAGTAGAAACATCCAGAGCCACCGCACAGGCATGTGCAGGAAATGGGCTACAGGTGCCGCATTCCCAGGTCAAGCCACTTTTGAACCAGAAACAGCGGCAGAAGCGCCTGACCTGGGCTACAGAGGAGCAGCACTGGACTGTCGCTCAAATTTTGCATGTCATTCGGAAATCAAGGTGCCAGAGTCTGGAGGAAGACTGGGGAGAAGGAAATGCCAAAATGCCTGAAGTCCAGTGTCAAGTACCCACAGTCAGTGATGGTCTGGGGTGCCATGTCAGCTGCTGGTGTTGGTCCACTGTGTTTTATCAAGGGCAGGGTCAATGCAGCTAGCTATCAGGAGATTTTGGAGCACTTCATGCTTCATGCTGCTGAAAAGCTTTTTTCAGCACGACCTGGCACCTGCTCACAGTGCCAAAACCACTGGTAAATGGTTTACTGACCATGGTATTACTGTGCTCAATTGGCCTGCCAACTCTCCTGACCTGAACCCCAAAGAGAATCTGTGGGATACTGTGAAGAGAAAGTTGAGAGACGCAAGACCCAACACTCTGGATGAGCTTAAGGCCGCTATCAAAGCATCCTGGGCCTCCATAACACCTCAGCAGTGCCACAGGCTGATTGCCTCCATGCCACGCCGCATTGAAGCAGTCATTTCTGCAAAAGGATTCCCGACCAAGTATTGATTGCATAACTGAACATAATTATTTGAAGGTTGACTTTTTTGTATTAAAAACACTTTTCTTTTATTGGTCGGATGAAATATGCAAATTTTTTGAGATAGGAATTTTGGGTTTTCATGAGCTGTATGCCAAAATCATCAGTATTAAAACATAAGACATGAAATATCTCAGTTGGTGTGCAATGAATCTAAAATATATGACATTTTAATTGTATCATTACATTATGGAAAATAATGAACTTTTATCACAATATGCAAATTTTTTGAGAAGGACCTGTATATATGTATGTATATATATGTATGTATATATATATATATATATATATATATATATATATATATATATATATATATATATATGTATATGTATATATGTATATATATATATATATATATACATACATAGCTATAGCTATAGCTTTACTATAGCTTTAAATCTCACACATTCTAAATTTCATGCAACATATTTAAAACAGTTGTTTACATAATCTATTGACAATGTCACTCCAAAGTGTGACACACTGACATTTAAATGCCCAATGTGGGTATAATAACTTGATTTGTAGGTGGTCAACCATGCAACAACTGCCTGGTCACATTTGTTAACCTGAAGTGTGATTCGTCTAAGAAAGCCAAAGGTCGTCGAGCACGTAACCCTTCAAGCAAAGAGGTCACACGCATCACTCTGGAGCTGGAGGCCGAGGTCAAGCCAGGGGACACTACCGGTGAGTCTCACATCGTCCGCCTACAATACCTATAAAAAGTCTTCAATAATTGATGACACACACATAATTTCCTACTTTAGCCTTATTAGCAAACACTTAAATTGTGCGAATTTGACTAATTCCGATAGATAAATAAATAGCCCTATAAATAATAGTGTTATTGTAGTTAACAAAAACTAAAACCATAAACAATCTCTTTACTTTAGATAAAATATATTTTTTAAAACTTTAAAGGTTTCATGAACTGGCTTTTAAATTTTTTTTATACTATTGTCTGAGGTTACTATGGACGTTCGCGTGGTTTTTACATTCAAAAACATCATAATGAATAAGTAATAGGCTATTTTCTTGCCTGGTTTTGAGGGTCTCTCCTGGAACGATGGGTATGCCACTCTGGGCGTGCCACTCTGAAGACTTGGAAGTAAACGCCCACAGCTAGGATTGAATAAGATTTGCATATTTAATGAGCTCCAGCTCCCCTGACATTACACATGAGGGATTGTTTTGAAAGCGTGTGGGGAAACAGCAACTGGAAAGAATCGGCCACAGGGCTTGCAAAATATCTTTATCAAACAAACACAATGATTTATCTCTCATCCACCTGCGATTGATTGGAATGTAATTTTTTTATTACTTGGCCTGCCTGATTAGTGGATATAACTGCGTACCGCACACACACACACACAGCCCATATCCCCGGGACTTTGGGCTTTGCGAGCCATGGCCCACACATGTCCGAGTCTGATCCCGAATCGCAATGAACCAACAACAACACAAATAAAGGATTCTCTTGCCTTTGACAGCGTGCTATGGTAGGCTAAGTTCAGTTAGACACGTACACATAATCAATAGCTATCAAACAATATGTAACAATGCCATACTATCACATATAAAAAAACATTTTTACTCACATTAATTTGTTTCTTCATTCATTCATGTAATCTCATCCTGTCTGCAAATCCAGTCTCTTGTTTACAAATGAATCTGTGGTGAAATGAAAGAACAAACACACAATGTCTTCCCCACGTGAGATGGATCTTCATTTAAAATAAAGTTCATCCATACATTCATAATATTGGAATCCGAATTAAGCTTATGTGGCAAGTTTATTGCTGAAAGTTCGATCCGGTTTAGCTCTATGTAGGCCTATGTCATGTCAGGCACGAGTCAGTGGGCGGGGCTACAGATCAGGCGTTTTTCTTCTTCTGTTGAGGCGGCGTTTTAGCACACGATGACGTCAAGGTGTGGCATATTCTGAGATCGAGCATTTGCTGGGCTTGGTGTCAATAAAAGCTCTTCTTTGACTAACATGGAAGTTTTCAGTTTTGAAACTTACAGGATATTCTTATATTACCATTGTGGTAACTTGTCATCAAAAAACCACACAGGAGAGGAGAAGGCAGGTGAGGAAGTTTACTAACTAAATACTGTTAGTACAGGGTTGACATTACACAACGTCTCTGCCACAGGCCAGAACACTCGTCTTCTCTAAGCGGGGTAATTCGAACTCAACATAAACATATTCTCCCCCCTAGTGGCTACAACAGGAACTAACAAAATTGCACTCAATCTACTAAAACTTTCCCCCCTTAAAGCTAAAACATTCCGCAAAAATGTCAACTGTTAATCCCATCTCCCCCTTTTCTTATATATTTCCGAATGTGCTGAATTCCATTCATTTTCATGAATGCTAAAAAATCAGCACTTGTAAAACAAGGACCATTGTCGGATACCAACATCTGTGGCAGTCCGAACACACTAAAACTTTGCATGAGCTTTTCCATAGTCATTTGGGAGGCGGCTGGATATGCCCAGTCGTTGCTGGGTATGCATCCATCCACTTTGAGTGAGAGTCAATGACAATTAGAAACATCCTTCCCAGCGTAGTCAACATGTATTCTAGACCATGGAGTCGATTGCCACTCCCACGGATGTAAAGGAGCTGCTGCTGGCGACTTTTTAAATTGCTGACACACCTCACACACTTGAGCCTCTTGCTCCATGTCCCTGTCCAAGTTGGGCCACCAAAAATAAGATCTGGCTAATCCTTTCATTTTTGAAACACCTGTGTGGGTCTGGTGAAGTAGTTTTAACAACATCTCTCTCCCCTTCGTAGGAATCACAACTCTAGCTCCCCATAACACACAACCATCCCTGACACTCACCTCTGTTCTCCTCTGATGATAAGGCTGAAACTCGGGCTCCAACACCTTTGGCCAACCCCTTTGGATGTATTTAAGCACCATGGACAGCATTACATCACGAGAGGTCCAACTTCTAATTTGAGGAGCAACCACAGGGGCATCACCTAACACATCCAGCATTAGCACTTATTCAGCACTTCTCTCCTCTATTGTCTCTTTCTTGATGGGTAGCCTGCTTAAAGCATCAGCACAGACATTAGCCTTGCCAGGCCTGAAAACCATGGTATAGTCGTAGGCACTCAAGAGCACGGCCCACCTCTGCACTCAGGGAGAGCCCATCTGGGGAATGGGTTTTTTCTCATTAAAGAGTGAAATCAATGGTTTGTGGTCTGTGCAAATAGTAAATGACCTCCCATACAGGTACTTGTGAAACTTCTGTATTCCAAAATCTACTGCAAGCCCCTCTTTATCCAGTTGCGAGTATCTTTTTTCCGCTGCTGACAGTGTGCGAGACATGAAACTTAGTGGTCGTTCGCTGCCATCCTCCAACCTGTGCGATAACACTGCACCTACCCCGTAGGGTGATGCATCACATGCTGATACTAAATCTCTGTGTGCCGAATAATGTATCAGGACATTCGCAGATTGTAGCAACATCTTTGAGTGCTTGAATGCCCCTTCTTGTTCTGTCATCCACTCCCAGTGCTTCCCTTTTTTTAAAAGCTCATACAGTGGTGCCAGGCAGGTCGCTAAATTTGGTAGAAATTTCACATAGTAGTTTAATAACCCCTGGTAGTTCTGACACATTAGATGGAGCTGGGGCCTCTTCAATCGCCCTCACTTTCTTTTCCACAGGCTGTAGACCTTGAGCATTCACTTTATGACCAAGATACTCAAAATCATCCTGCAAGAACACGCACTTCTCTCTTTTGAGTCTCAGCCCAGCCTCGTCCAGCTTCTGCAACACTGCCCTGAGGTTTTTTAAGTGGTCCCGGAGTATCCATGCCTGTTATCAAGATATCGGTCCAAATAAACAACTACTTTAGCAATCCCCTGCACCAGTCCTTCCATTATTCTTTGAAAAATAGCAGGAGCTGATGCCACTCCGAAAGGTAACCTCTGGTAGGTGAACAGACCTTGCTGACTATATATTGTTAAATACTTTTGAGACGCCTCATCAACCACCACCTGCTGGTAGGCATGACTCAGGTCCAATTTAGAGAACTTTTTACATCCAGACAGTGTGCTGTACAGATCCTCCAAGCGGGGTATTGGGTACTGCTTTAAGGATGCTGCTCTTTTAACAGTCAACTTATAGTCACCACAGAGCCTTATGGAGCCATCAGTCTTCAGAATTGTAACCACAGGGGCAGCCCACTCAGAGTACTTTATGGGTCAAATAACCTGCTCCTGTTGCAGGCGGATTATCTCCTCATCCACTTTAGCTCTCATTGCATAGGGCACTGACCTGGGGCGGAAAAACCTAGGCACTGCATCTGGGGAAACATGAATTTTCACTTGAACCCCTCTCAATGTCCCCAGGCCCTCTTTAAAGACTTCACCGTGTTTCACCAGCACCCTGCATAATAAATCATCTTCTGTTCTATCTGCAGTACTTTTAATCTGGTCCCAAGGTAATTTTACTTCTGATAACCAGCCTCTTCCCAACAGGTTTGGACCACTGCCAGCCACTACCACAACAGTGCTCTTGGTACTCCACTGTAACCTGGCAAGTGCCTCTCACTTTGATTGATTGGCCCATATAAGTTTCCAGTTTAATTTCAGTCGGTCTTAGTTTGGCGTTCCTTTCACTTTTTCTCAATTCCTTGAATGTTTCCTCATTCAAAATGGTAAGACTATATCCAGTGTCTATTTCTAGCTTCACTTTGTGCCCAATCATTTGCATATCCACTGTATATGGCTGCACTTTAGCTGGATTTCCACTGTTAACTTAACCAATATATTCCTTAATACAAACCAGTGTGAATGTGTCAGAATCATCACTGTCACTTTCCTCCACTTTATTTGTACGATAACGTCGTCTTGGGCTCTCTTTATCCCTGCTGTCTCTCTCTCTCCCTCTACTGGCCGTTTTCCCCTTATTCCTGCAAGCTTGTGATATGTGACCAATTTTATCACATGCGTGACACTTCTCTGTTTTAAACCTACAATCAGTCGCAATGTGATTAGTTCCTTTGCATCTGTAACATGACTTACTTGATGCGCTGGCTTGCATTTCTTGTTCTCGGTTCACTCGGCTGTCAGCTGTGCTGCTATTGCACAACTTTTGACATGCCGCTGTTGCGCTGTTATTTCGCAGGTCCTGTGCATTTTTATCCGCCGCCTCCAAGGAAAGTGCTATTTTCAGCGCATTATCAAAGGTCAGATTTTGTTCCGATAACAACCGCCTCTGGATTCTTTCGTCATGAACTCCGCAAACCAGTCTGTCTCTCAGCATCTGTTGCAGCGTTTCACCATAATTACAATCCTGCACGAGTTTGCGCAGTTCAATCACTAAATCAGTTATCGTCTCATCCGGTCTCCTTAAGCGAGAGTCAAACTTGAAACGCTGCACTATCTCACTTGGCTTCGGGTTGAAATGGTTCTTTAACAAGTCCACGAACTGAGCATATGACTTGATTTAGGCTCATCAAATTCCGTATTAAACTGTACGTTTTGGAACCCACCACGCTCAGAAGGATGTCTCTTTGCTTCTCAGCATTGTCAATACTATTTGCTCAAAAAAAATTATACAAAATCTCACAGTACTTTTCCCAGGACTGTGTTTTCTCATCAAATGCTGTTACTGTCCCAATAGTTGCCCAATATATTTCACCTCTGTAGTCGATCACTCTCCTCGTCCATTATTGCATTATACAACTCTCATGCGTTTACAAACGGCATCCTCGTCGCCAAAATATGTGGTAACTTGTCATCAAAAAACCTCACAGGAGAGGAGAAGGCAGGTGAGGAAGTTTACTAACTGAATACTGTTAGTACAGGGTTGACATTACACAACGGTCTCTGCCACAGGCCAGAACACTCGTCTTCTCTAAGTGGGGTAATTCCAGCTCAAAATCAACATAAACATATTCTCCCCCCTAGTGGCTACAACAGGAACTAACAAAATTGCACTCAATCTACTACAGCCATGCCAATGGTAATAAATAGTCACTTAGGTTACACTGTTCACATTCATCACATTATTCACTTAGGTTACACTCAGGGCTTGACATTAACATCCGCCAACCCGCCAAATGCGGGTAGATTTCAGCTGTGGCGGGCAGGCAGCCACTCCCACTAGCCACTTTGGGGGGTTGAATATAATTTCAGCCTACAGCCAAATGAAGTGCCAAGGCCATCATATCACAAATTACAATTCAATTACAATTCTTTATCGATTAACTTTCTATGACGTAAAAGTGAATTATTAAATTATCACAAAGTTAAAATGGACAATATAAAAAATTATGTCAGTGTATACTGTTACATAAAAGTGGAAATTATTCAATTATCACAAAGTAAAAAAATTACAAAAATCCAAAATTGCGACACTGTATGCTATGACATAAAAGTGTATTAATTCAATTACATCACATTATATGATATACTTTTCACTTACATCTCATTATTCACTTATGATACACTTTTCACTTCCATCACATTATTCACTTAGGTCACACTGTTCACTTTTGTCAGTGTATACTATTACATAAAAGTGGAAATTTTTCAATTATCACAGTCAAAATGGACAAAAATACAAAATCACGACAGTGTATACTATAACATAAACATCACATTATTCACCTAGGTTACACTGTTCACTTACATCACATTATATGATATACTTTTCCACTTACATCTCATTATTCACTTAGGTCACACTGTTCACTTTTGTCAGTGTACACTATTACTTAAAAGTGAATTTATTCAATTATCACAAAGTCAAAATGGACAAAAATCCAAAATTAAGACACTATACTATGACGTAAAAGTGAAATTATTCAATTATAATAAAAAATAAAATTGACAAAAATCCAAAATGACGACACTATACTATGACGTAAAAGTGAATTTATTCAATTATCACAAAGTCAATATGGACAAAAATCCAAAATTATGAAAGTGTATACTATGACGTAAAAGTGAAGTTATTCAATCATCACATGAAGTCCAAATGGAAAAAAAATACAAAATTACGACAGTGTATACGACAGACAATATATATTATTTTTGACAGTTCACTTCGGTTACACTGTTCACTTACATCACATTATTCAGTTATGATACATTTTTCACTTATATCACATTATTCACTTAGGTCACACTGTTCACTTTTGTCAATGTATACTATTACATAAAAGTGAATTTACTCAATTATCACATGAAGTCAAAATTGACAAAAATTCTAAACTACGACAGTGTATACTACTACATAAACATGACATTATTCACTTAGGTTACACTTTTCACTTACATCATATTATTCACTTAGATCACACTGTTCACTTTTGTCAGTGTATACTATTAAATAAAAGTGAATTTTTTCAATTATCACAAAGTCAAAATGGACAAAAATCCAAAATTAAGACACTGTATACTATGACGAAAAAGTGAAATTATTCAATTATCACATGAAGTCAAAATGGACAAAAATTCTAAATTACGACAGTGTATACTATTACTTAAACATCACATTATTCAGGTTACACTGTTCACTTAAATTACATATATGTTACACTGTTCACTTACATCACATTATTCACTTAGGTTACACTGTTCACTTTTGTTAGTGTATACTATTACATAAAAGTGAATTTATTCAATTATCACATGAAGTCAAAATGGACAAAAATTCTAAATTACGACAGTGTATACTATGACGTAAAAGTGGAAATTAATAAATTATCATTAAGTCAAAATGGACAAAAATCCACAATTACGACAGTGTATACTACGACGTAAAAGTGAAATTATTTAATTATAATAAAAAATAAAATGGAAAAAATCCAAAATTATGACAGTGTATACTACGACGTAAAAGTGAAATTATTTAATTATAATAAAAAATAAAATGGAAAAAAGTCCAAAATTACGACAGTGTATACTATTACATAAACATGACATTATTCACTTAGGTTACACTGTTCACTTACATCACATTATATGATACACTTTTCACTTACATCATATTATTCACTTAGATCACACTGTTCACTTTTGTCAGTGTAAACTGTTACATAAAAGTGAATTTATTTAATTATCCCATGAAGTCCAAATGGACAAAAATCCAAAATTACGACATTGTATGCTATGAGGTAAAAGTGTATTTATTCAATCATCACAAAGTCAAAATGGACAAAAATCCAAAATTACGACAGTGTATACTATGACGTTAAAGTGAATTTATTTAATTATAATAATAAAAAAATGGAAAAAAGTCCAAAATTACAACAGTGTATACTATTACATAAACATGACATTATTCACTTAGATCACACTGTTCACTTTTGTTAGTGTATACTATTACATAAAAGTGAAATTATTCAAATATCACATGAAGTCAAAATGGACAAAAATTCTAAATTACGACAGTGTATACTATTACATAAACATGGCATTATTCACTTAGGTTACACTGTTCACTTACATCACATTATATGATACACTGTTCAATTACATCTCATTATTCACTTACGTCACACTGTTCACTTTTTGTCAGTGGTATATTATTACTTAAAAGTGAATTTATTCAGTTATCACAAAGTCAAAATGAACAAAAATCCAAAATTAAGACACTGTATACTATGACGTAAAAGTGGAAATTATTAAATTATCACAAAGTCAATAAGGACAAAAATACAAATTTACGACAGTGTATTCTATGTTGTAAACGTGGAAATTATTCAATTATCACATGAAGTCAAAATGGACAAAAATCCAAAATTACGACAGTGTATACTATGACGTAAAAGTGAATTTATTCAATCATCACAAAGTCAATATGGACAAAAATTCTAAATTACGACAGTGTATACTATGACGGTAAAGTGAATTTATTTAATTATCCCATGAAGTCAAAATGGACAAAAATCCAAAATTTCGACAGTGTATACTATGAGTTAAAAGTTAATTTATTCAATCATCACATTAAGTCAAAATGGACAAAAATTCAAAATTACGACAGTGTATACTATTACATAAAAGTGAATTTATTCAATCATCACATAAAGTCAATATGGACAAAAATACAAAATTACGACAGTGTATAATATTAGGTAAAAGTTAATTTATTCAATCATCACATTAAGTCAAATGGACAAAAATTCAAACTTACGACAGTGTATACTATTACATAAAAGTGAATTTATTCAATCATCACATAAAGTCAATATGGACAAAAATTCAAAATTACGACAGTGTATACTATTAGGTAAAAGTGAATTTATTTAATCATCACATAAAGTCAATATGGACAAAAATTCAAAATTACGACAGTGTACACTATGACGTAAAGTGAATTTATTCAATCATCACATAAAGTCAATATGGACAAAAATTCAAAATTACGACAGTCTATACTATTACATAAAAGTGAATTTATTCAATCATCACATAAAGTCAATATGGACAAAAATTCAAAATTACAACAGTGTATACTATTACATAAAAGTTAATTTATTCAATCATCACAAAGTCAATATGGACAAAAATCCAAAATTACGACAGTGTATACTATGACATAAAAGTGAATTTATTCAATCATCACATTAAGTCAATATGGACAAAAATTCAAAATTACGACAGTGTATACTATGACATAAAAGTGAATTTATTCAATCATCACATAAAGTCAATATGGACAAAAATTCAAAATTACGACAGTGTATACTATGACATAAAAGTGAATTTATTCAATCATCACATGAAGTCAAAATGTACAAAAATTCAAAATTACGACAGTGTATACTATTACATAAACATGACATTATTCACTTAAGTCACACTGTTCACTTTTTCAGTGTATATTATTACATAAAAGTGAATTTATTCAATTATCACATGAAGTCAAAATGGAAAAAATTCAAAATAACGACAGTGTATACTATTACATAAACATGACATTATTCACTTAGATAAAACTGTCCACTTTAGTCAGTGTATACTATTACATAAAAGTGAATTTATTTAATTATCCCATGAAGTCAAAATGGACAAAATTCTAAATTACGACATTGTATACTATGACGTTAAAGTGAATTTATTTAATTATAATTAAAAAAAGGAAAAAAGTCCAAAATTACGACAGTGTATACTATTAAATTAAAATGACATTATTCACTTAGGTTACACTGTTCACTTACATCACATTATATGATACACTTTTCAATTACATCATATTATTCACTTAGATCACACTGTTCACTTTTGTTAGTGTATACTATTAAATAAAAGTGAAATTATTCAATTATCACATGAAGTCAAAATGGACAAAAATCCAAAATTACGACAGTGTATACTATGACGTAAAAGTGGAAATTAATAAATTATCATTAAGTCAAAATGGACAAAAATCCACAATTACGACAGTGTATACTATTACATAAACATGACATTATTCACTTAGATAAAACTGTCCACTTTAGTCAGTGTATACTATTACATAAAAGTGAATTTATTTAATTATCCCATGAAGTCAAAATGGACAAAAATTCTAAATTACGACAGTGTATACTATGACGTTAAAGTGAATTTATTTAATTATAATAAAAAAAAAGGAAAAAAGTCCAAAATTACGACAGTGTATACTATTACATAAACATGACATTATTCACTTAGGTTACACTGTTCACTTATATCACATTATATGATACACTTTTCACTTACATCATATTATTTAATTAGGTCACACTGTTAACTTTTGTTAGTGTATACTATTACATAAAAGTGAAATTATTCAATTATTCCATGAAGTCAAAATGGACAAAAATCCAAAATTACGACAGTGTATACTATGACGTAAAAGTGAATTTATTCAATCATCACATAAAGTCAATATGGACAAAAATTCAAAATTACGACAGTGTATACTATTACATAAACATGACATTATTCACTTAGGTCACACTGTTCACTTTTTTCAGTGTATATTATTACATAAAAGTGAATTTATTCAATTATCACATGAAGTCAAAATGGAAAAAATTCAAAATTACGACGTGTATACTATTACATAAACATGACATTATTCACTTAGATAAAACTGTCCACTTTAGTCAGTGTATACTATTACATAAAAGTGAATTTATTTAATTATCCCATGAAGTCAAAATGGACAAAAATTCTAAATTACGACAGTGTATACTATGACGTTAAAGTGAATTTATTTAATTATGATTAAAAAGGAAAAAGTCCAAAATTACGACAGTGTATACTATTAAATTAAAATGACATTATTCACTTAGGTTACACTTAGGTTACACTTACATCACATTATATGATACACTTTTCAATTACATCATATTATTCACTTAGATCACACTGTTCACTTTTGTTAGTGTATACTATTACATAAAAGTGAAATTATTCAATTATCACATGAAGTCAAAATGGACAAAAATCCAAAATTACGACAGTGTATACTATGACGTAAAAGTGGAAATTAATAAATTATCATTAAGTCAAAATGGACAAAAATCCACAATTACGACAGTGTATACTATTACATAAACATGACATTATTCACTTAGATAAAACTGTCCACTTTAGTCAGTGTAAACTATTACATAAAAGTGAATTTATTCAATTATCCCATGAAGTCAAAATGGACAAAAATCCAAAATTACGACAGTGAATAAATTCACTTTTATGTAATAGTATACACTGTCGTAATTTTGAATTTTTGTCCATATTGACTTTATGTGATGATTGAATAAATTCACTTTTATGTAATAGTATACAATCATCACATAAAGTCAATATGGACAAAAATTCAAATTTACGACAGTGTATACTATTACATAAAAGTGAATTTATTCACTTAGGTCACACTGTTCACTTTTTTCAGTGTATATTATTACATAAAAGTGAATTTATTCAATTATCACATGAAGTCAAAATGGACAAAAATTCTAAACTACGACAGTGTATACTATGACGTAAAAGTGAATTTATTCAATTATCACATGAAGTCAAAATAGACAAAAATTCTAAATTACGACAGTGTATACTACTACATAAACATGACATTATTCACTTAGGATACACTGTTCACTTACATCTCATTATTCACTTACGTCACACTGTTCACTTTTGTCAGTGGTATATTATTACTTAAAAGTGAATTTATTCAGTTATCACAAAGTCAAAATGGACAAAAATCAAAAATTAAGACACTGTATACTATGACGTAAAAGTGAAATTATTCAATTATAATAAATAATAAAATTGACAAAAATCCAAAATGACGACAGTGTATACTATGACGTAAAAGTGGAAATTATTAAATTTATCACCAAGTCAGTAAGGACAAAAATACAAATTTCGACAGTGTATACTATGACGTAAACGTGGAAATTATTCAATTATCACATGAAGTCAAAATGGACAAAAATCCAAAATTACGACAGTGTATACTATGACGTAAAAGTGAATTTATTCAATCATCACATAAAGTCAATATGGACAAAAATTCTAAATTACGACAGTGTATACTATGACGGTAAAGTGAATTTATTTAATTATCCCATGAAGTCAAAATGGACAAAAATCCAAAATTTCGACAGTGTATACTATTACATAAAAGTGAATTTATTCAATCATCACATAAAGTCAATATGGACAAAAATTCAAAATTACGACAGTGTATACTATGAGGTAAAAGTGAATTTATTCAATCATCACATTAAGTCAAAATGGACAAAAATTCAAAATTACGACAGTGTATACTATTACATAAAAGTGAATTTATTCAATCATCACATAAAGTCAATATGGACAAAAATTCAAAATTACGACAGTGTATACTATTAGGTAAAAGTGAATTTATTCAATCATCACATAAAGTCAATATGGACAAAAATTCAAAATTTCGACAGTGTACACTATGACGTAAAAGTGAATTTATTCAATCATCACAAAGTCAATATGGACAAAAATTCTAAATTACGACAGTCTATACTATGACATAAAAGTGAATTTATTCAATCATCACATAAAGTCAATATGGACAAAAATTCAAAATTACAACAGTGTATACTATTACATAAAAGTGAATTTATTCAATCATCACAAAGTCAATATGGACAAAAATTCAAAATTACGACAGTGTATACTATTACATAAAAGTGAATTTATTCAATCATCACATAAAGTCAATATGGACAAAAATTCTAAATTACGACAGTGTATACTATGACATAAAAGTGAATTTATTCAATCATCACATAAAGTCAATATGGACAAAAATACAAAATTACAACAGTGTATTCTATGATGTAAAAGTGGAAATTAATAAATTATCATTAAGTCAAAATGGACAAAAATCCACAATTACGACAGTGTATACTATTACATAAACATGACATTATTCACTTAGGTTACACTGTTCACTTACATCACATTATATGATACACTTTTCACTTACATCATATTATTCACTTAGATCACACTGTTCACTTTTGTCAGTGTATACTATTACATAAAAGTGAATTTATTTAATTATCCCATGAAGTCAAAATGGACAAAAATCCAAAATTTCGACAGTGTATACTATGAGGTAAAAGTGAATTTATTCAATCATCACATAAAGTCAATATGGACAAAAATTCTAAATTACGACAGTGTATACTATTACATAAAAGTGAATTTATTCAATCATCACAAAGTCAATATGGACAAAAATTCAAAATTACGACAGTGTATACTATTACATAAAAGTGAATTTATTCAATCATCACATAAAGTCAATATGGACAAAAATTCAAAATTACGACAGTGTATACTATGACATAAAAGTGAATTTATTCAATCATCACAAAGTCAATATGGACAAAAATTCAAAATTACGACAGTGTATACTATGACATAAAAGTGTATTTATTCAATCATCACATAAAGTCAATATGGACAAAAATACAAAATTACAACAGTGTATTCTATGACGTAAAAGTGGAAATTAATAAATTATCATTAAGTCAAAATGGACAAAAATTCTAAATTACTACAGTGTATACTATTACATAAACATGACATTATTCACTTAGGTTACACTGTTCACTTACATCACATTATATGATACACTTTTCACTTACATCATATTATTCACTTAGATCACACTGTTCATTTTAGTCAGTGTATACTATTACATAAAAGTGAATATATTTAATTGTCCCATGAAGTCAAAATGGACAAAAATCCAAAATTTCGACAGTGTATACTATGAGGTAAAAGTGAATTTATTCAATCATCACATTAAGTCAAAATGGACAAAAATTCAAAATTACGACAGTGTATACTATTACATAAAAGTGAATTTATTCAATCATCACATAAAGTCAATATGGACAAAAATAAAAATTACGACAGTGTATACTATGAGGTAAAAGTGAATTTATTCAATCATCACATAAAGTCAATATGGACAAAAATTCAAAATTACGACAGTGTATACTATGACATAAAAGTGAATTTATTCAATCATCACATTAAGTCAATATGGACAAAAATTCAAAATTACGACAGTGTATACTATGACATAAAAGTGAATTTATTCAATCATCACATAAAGTCAATATTGACAAAAATTCAAAATTACGACTATTACATAAACATGACATTATTCACTTAGGTCACACTGTTCACTTTTTTCAGTGTATATTATTACATAAAAGTGAATTTATTCAATTATCACATGAAGTCAAAATGGACAAAAATTCTAAACTACGACAGTGAACTATAACGTAAACTATGATGTAAAAGTGAAAATATTAAATTATCACAAAGTCAAAATAGACCAAAATTCTAAATTACGACAGTGTATGCTACTACATAAACATGACATTATTCGCTTAGGTTACAATGTTGACTTACATCACATTATATGATACACTGTTCACTTGCATCTCATTATTCACTTACGTCACATTGTTCACTTTTTGTCAGTGGTATATTATTACTTAAAAGTGAATTTATTCAGTTATCACAAAGTCAAAATGGACAAAAATCTAAAATTAAGACACTGTATATTATTACGTAAAAGTGGAAATTATTAAATTATCACAAAGTCAATAAGGACAAAAATACAAATTTACGACAGTGTATACTATTACATAAAAATGAAATTATTTAATTATCCCATGAAGTCAAAATGGACAAAAATCTACAATTACGACAGTGTATACTATTACATAAACATGACATTATTCACTTAGATAAAACTGTCCACTTTAGTCAGTGTATACTATTACATAAAAGTGAATTTATTTAATTATCCCATGAAGTCAAAATGGACAAAAATTCTAAATTACGACAGTGTATACTATGACGTTAAAGTGAATTTATTTAATTATAATAAAAAAAAAGGAAAAAAGTCCAAAATTACGACAGTGTATACTATTACATAAACATGACATTATTCACTTAGGTTACACTGTTCACTTATATCACATTATATGATACACTTTTCACTTACATCATATTATTCAATTAGGTCACACTGTTAACTTTTGTTAGTGTATACTATTACATAAAAGTGAAATTATTCAATTATCCCATGAAGTCAAAATGGACAAAAATCCAAAATTACGACAGTGTATACTATGACGTAAAAGTGAATTTATTCAATCATCACATAAAGTCAATATGGACAAAAATTCAAAATTACGACAGTGTATACTATTACATAAACATGACATTATTCACTTAGGTCACACTGTTCACTTTTTTCAGTGTATATTATTACATAAAAGTGAATTTATTCAATTATCACATGAAGTCAAAAAGACAAAAATTCTAAACTACAGTGTATACTACTACATAAACATGACATTATTCACCTAGGATACACTGTTCACTTACATCTCATTATTCTCTTACGTCACACTGTTCACTTTTGTCAGTGGTATATTATTACTTAAAAGTGAATTTATTCAGTTATCACAAAGTCAAAATGGACAAAAATCAAAAATTAAGACACTGTATACTATGACGTAAAAGTGAAATTATTCAATTATAATAAAAAATAAAATTGACAAAAATCCAAAATGACGACAGTGTATACTATGACGTAAACGTGGAAATTATTAAATTTATCACAAAGTCAGTAAGGACAAAAATACAAATTTACGACAGTGTATACTATGACATAAACGTGGAAATTATTAAATTATCACATGAAGTCAAAATGGACAAAAATTCTAAATTACGACAGTGTATACTATGACGGTAAAGTGAATTTATTTAATTATCCCATGAAGTCAAAATGGACAAAAATCCAAAATTTCGACAGTGTATACTATGAGTTAAAAGTTAATTTATTCAATCATCACATTAAGTCAAAATGGACAAAAATTCAAAATTACGACAGTGTATACTATTACATAAAAGTGAATTTATTCAATCATCACATAAAGTCAATATGGACAAAAATTCAAAATTACGACAGTGTATACTATGAGGTAAAAGTGAATTTATTCAATCATCACATAAAGTCAATATGGACAAAAATTCAAAATTACGACAGTGTACACTATGACGTAAAAGTGAATTTATTCAATCATCACATAAAGTCAATATGGACAAAAATTCAAAATTACGACAGTGTATACTATTACATAAAAGTGAATTTATTCAATCATCACATAAAGTCAATATGGACAAAAATTCAAAATTACGACAGTGTATACTATGACATAAAAGTGAATTTATTCAATCATCACATTAAGTCAATATGGACAAAAATTCAAAATTACGACAGTGTACACTATGACGTAAAAGTGAATTTATTCAATCATCACATAAAGTCAATATGGACAAAAATTCAAAATTACGACAGTGTATACTATTACATAAAAGTGAATTTATTCAAAGTCAATATGGACAAAAATTCAAAATTACGACAGTGTATACTATTACATAAAAGTGAATTTATTCAATCATCACATAAAGTCAATATGGACAAAAATTCAAAATTACGACAGTGTATACTATTACATAAAAGTGAATTTATTCAATCATCACATAAAGTCAATATGGACAAAAATTCTAAACTACGACAGTGTATACTATGACATAAAAGTGAATTTATTCAATCATCACATGAAGTCAATATGGACAAAAATTCTAAACTACGACAGTGTATTCTATGATGTAAAAGTGGAAATTAATAAATTATCATTAAGTCAAAATGGACAAAAATCCACAATTACGACAGTGTATACTATTACATAAACATGACATTATTCACTTAGGTTACACTGTTCACTTTTGTCAGTGTATACTATTACATAAAAGTGAATTTATTTAATTATCCCATGAAGTCAAAATGGACAAAAATTCAAAATTACGACAGTGTATCCTATTACATAAAAGTGAATTTATTCAATCATCACATAAAGTCAATATGGACAAAAATTCAAAATTACGACAGTGTATACTATGACATAAAAGTGTATTTATTCAATCATCACATAAAGTCAATATGGACAAAAATACAAAATTACAACAGTGTATTCTATGACGTAAAAGTGGAAATTAATAAATTATCATTAAGTCAAAATGGACAAAAATTCTAAATTACGACAGTGTATACTATTACATAAACATGACATTATTCACTTAGGTTACACTGTTCACTTACATCACATTATATGATACACTTTTCACTTACATCATATTATTCACTTAGATCACACTGTTCATTTTAGTCAGTGTATACTATTACATAAAAGTGAATTTATTTAATTATCCCATGAAGTCAAAATGGACAAAAATCCAAAATTTCGACAGTGTATACTATGAGGTAAAAGTGAATTTATTCAATCATCACATTAAGTCAAAATGGACAAAAATTCAAAATTACGACAGTGTATACTATTACATAAAAGTGAATTTATTCAATCATCACATAAAGTCAATATGGACAAAAATTAAAAATTACGACAGTGTATACTATGAGGTAAAAGTGAATTTATTCAATCATCACAAAGTCAATATGGACAAAAATTCAAAATTACGACAGTGTATACTATGACATAAAAGTGAATTTATTCAATCATCACATAAAGTCAATATGGACAAAAATTCAAAATTACGACAGTGTATACTATTACATAAACATGACATTATTCACTTAGGTCACACTGTTCACTTTTTTCAGTGTATATTATTACATAAAAGTGAATTTATTCAATTATCACATGAAGTCAAAATGGACAAAAATTCTAAACTACGACAGTGAACTATAACGTAAACTATGACGTAAAAGTGAAAATATTAAATTATCACAAAGTCAAAATAGACAAAAATTCAAAATTACGACAGTGTATACTACTACATAAACATGACATTATTCACTTAGGTTACAATGTTGACTTACATCACATTATATGATACACTGTTCACTTGCATCTCATTATTCACTTACGTCACATTGTTCACTTTTTGTCAGTGGTATATTATTACTTAAAAGTGAATTTATTCAGTTATCACAAAGTCAAAATGGACAAAAATCCAAAATTAAGACACTGTATATTATTATGTAAAAGTGGAAATTATTAAATTATCACAAAGTCAATAAGGACAAAAATACAAATTTACGACAGTGTATACTATGACGTAAAAGTGGAAATTAATAAATTATCATTAAGTCAATATGGACAAAAATCCACAATTACGACAGTGTATACTATTACATAAACATGACATTATTCACTTAGATAAAACTGTCCACTTTAGTCAGTGTATACTATTACATAAAAATGAAATTATTTAATTATCCCATGAAGTCAAAATGGACAAAAATTCAAAATTACGACAGTGTATACTATGACGTAAAAGTGGAAATTAATAAATTATCATTAAGTCAATATGGACAAAAATCCACAATTACGACAGTGTATACTATTACATAAACATGACATTATTCACTTAGATAAAACTGTCCACTTTAGTCAGTGTATACTATTACATAAAAGTGAATTTATTTAATTATCCCATGAAGTCAAAATGGACAAAAATTCTAAATTACGACAGTGTATACTATGACGTTAAAGTGAATTTATTTAAATATAATTAAAAAAAGGAAAAAGTCCAAAATTACGACAGTGTATACTATTACATAAACATGACATTATTCACTTAGGTTACACTGTTCACTTATATCACATTATATGATACACTTTTCACTTACATCATATTATTCAATTAGGTCACACTGTTAACTTTTGTTAGTGTATACTATTACATAAAAGTGAATTTATTTAATTATTCAATTATCCCATGAAGTCAAAATGGACAAAAATCCAAAATTACGACAGTGTATACTATGACTTAAAAGTGAATTTATTCAATCATCACATAAAGTCAATATGGACAAAAATTAAAAATTACGACGGTGTATACTATTACATAAACATGACATTATTCACTTAAGTCACACTGTTCACTTTTTCAGTGTATATTATTACATAAAAGTGAATTTATTCAATTATCCCATGAAGTCAAAATGGACAAAAATCCAAAATTACGACAGTGTATACTATGACGTAAAAGTGAATTTATTCAATCATCACATAAAGTCAATATGGACAAAAATTAAAAATTACGACGGTGTATACTATTACATAAACATGACATTATTCACTTAAGTCACACTGTTCACTTTTTCAGTGTATATTATTACATAAAAGTGAATTTATTCAATTATCACATGAAGTCAAAATAGACAAAAATTCTAAATTACGACAGTGTATACTACTACATAAACATGACATTATTCACTTAGGATACACTGTTCACTTACATCTCATTATTCACTTACGTCACACTGTTCACTTTTTGTCAGTGGTATATTATTACTTAAAAGTGAATTTATTCAGTTATCACAAAGTCAAAATGGACAAAAATCCAAAATTAAGACACTGTATACTATGACGTAAACGTGGAAATTATTCAATTATCACATGAAGTCAAAATGGACAAAAATCCAAAATTAAGACACTGTATACTATGACGTAAAAGTGAAATTATTCAATTATAATAAATAATAAAATTGACAAAAATCCAAAATGACGACAGTGTATACTATGACGTAAAAGTGGAAATTATTAAATTATCACAAAGTCAATAAGGACAAAAATACAAATTTACGACAGTGTATACTATGACGTAAACGTGAAAATTATTCAATTATCACATGAAGTCAAAATGGACAAAAATCCAAAATGACGACAGTGTATACTATGACGTAAAAGTGAATTTATTCAATCATCACATAAAGTCAATATGGACAAAAATACAAAATTACGACAGTGTATACTATGACGTTAAAGTGAATTTATTTAATTATAATTAAAAAAAATGGAAAAAGTCCAAAATTACGACAGTGTATACTATTACATAAACATGACATTATTCACTTAGGTTACACTGTTCACTTACATCACATTATATGATACACTTTTCAATTACATCATATTATTCACTTAGATCACACTGTTCACTTTTTGTTAGTGTATACTATTAAATAAAAGTGAATTTATTCAATCATCACATAAAGTCAATATGGACAAAAATTCTAAATTACGACAGTGTATACTATGACGGTAAAGTGAATTTATTTAATTATCCCATGAAGTCAAAATGGACAAAAATCCAAAATTTCGACAGTGTATACTATGAGTTAAAAGTTAATTTATTCAATCATCACATTAAGTCAAAATGGACAAAAATTCTAAATTACGACAGTGTATACTATTACATAAAAGTGAATTTATTCAATCATCACATAAAGTCAATATGGACAAAAATTCAAAATTACGACAGTGTATACTATGAGGTAAAAGTGAATTTATTCAATCATCACATTAAGTCAATATGGACAAAAATTCAAAATTACGACAGTGTACACTATGACGTAAAGTGAATTTATTCAATCATCACATAAAGTCAATATGGACAAAAATTCTAAACTACGACATTGTATACTATGACATAAAAGTGATTTTATTCAATCATCACATAAAGTCAATATGGACAAAAATTCTAAACTACGACAGTGTATACTATGACGTTAAAGTGAATTTATTCAATCATCACATAAAGTCAATATGGACAAAAATACAAAATTACGACAGTGTATACTATGACATTAAAGTGTATTTATTCAATCATCACATAAAGTCAATATGGACAAAAATTCTAAACTACGACATTGTATACTATGACATAAAAGTGAATTTATTCAATCATCACATAAAGTCAATATGGACAAAAATTCTAAACTACGACATTGTATACTATGACATAAAAGTGAATTTATTCAATCATCACATAAAGTCAATATGGACAAAAATTCTAAACTACGACATTGTATACTATGACATAAAAATTTATTTATTCAATCATCACATAAAGTAAAAATGGACAAAAATTCTAAATTACAACAGTGTACACTATGATGTTAAAGTGAATTTATTCAATCATCACATAAAGTCAATATGGACAAAAATACAAAATTACAACAGTGTATACTATTACATAAACATGACATTATTCACTTAGGTTACACTGTTCACTTACATCATATTATTCACTTAGATCACACTGTTCACTTTTGTCAGTGTATACTATTACATAAAAGTGAATTTATTTAATTATCCCATGAAGTCAAAATGGACAAAAATTCAAAATTACAACAGTGTATCCTATTACATAAAAGTGAATTTATTCAATCATCACATAAAGTCAATATGGACAAAAATACAAAATTACAACAGTGTATTCTATGATGTAAAAGTGGAAATTAATAAATTATCATTAAGTCAAAATGGACAAAAATCCTAAATTACGACAGTGTATATGACATTATTCACTTAGGTTACACTGTTCACTTACATCACATTATATGATACACTTTTCACTTACATCATATTATTCACTTAGATCACACTGTTCACTTTTGTCAGTGTATACTATTACATAAAAGTGAATTTATTTAATTATCCCATGAAGTCAAAATGGACAAAAATCCAAAATTTCGACAGTGTATAATATGAGGTAAAAGTGAATTTAGTCAATCATCACATTAAGTCAATATGGACAAAAATTCAAAATTACGACAGTGTATACTATTACATAAAAGTGAATTTATTCAATCATCACATGAAGTCAAAATGGACAAAAATTCAAAATTACGACAGTGTATACTATTACATAAACATGACATTTTTCACTTAGGTCACACTGTTCACTTTTTCAGTGTATATTATTACATAAAAGTGAATTTATTCACTTAGGTTACAATGTTGACTTACATCACATTATATGATACACTGTTCACTTGCATCTCATTATTCACTTACGTCATTGTTCACTTTTGTCAGTGGTATATTATTACTTAAAAGTGAATTTATTCAGTTATCACAAAGTCAAAATGGACAAAATCCAAAATTAAGACACTGTATATTATTACGTAAACGTGGAAATTATTCAATTATCACATGAAGTCAAAATGGACAAAAATCCAAAATTACGACAGTGTATACTATGACGTAAAAGTGAATTTATTCAATCATCACATAAAGTCAATATGGACAAAAATTCTAAATTACGACAGTGTATACTATGACGTTAAAGTGAATTTATTTAATTATAATAAAAAAATGGAAAAAGTCCAAAATTACGACAGTGTATACTATTACATAAACATGACATTATTCACTTAGGACACACTGTTCACTTTTTCAGTGTATATTATTACATAAAAGTGAATTTATTCAATCATCACATTAAGTCAATATGGACAAAAATTCAAAATTACGACAGTGTATACTATTACATAAACATGACATTATTCACTTAGGTCACACTGTTCACTTTTTTCAGTGTATATTATTACATAAAAGTGAATTTATTCAATTATCACATGAAGTCAAAATGGACAAAAATTCTAAACTACGACAGTGAACTATAACGTAAACTATGACGTAAAAGTGAAAATATTAAATTATCACAAAGTCAAAATAGACCAAAATTCTAAATTACGACAGTGTATACTACTACATAAACATGACATTATTCACTTAGGTTACAATGTTGACTTACATCACATTATATGATACACTGTTCACTTGCATCTCATTATTCACTTACGTCACACTGTTCACTTTTGTCAGTGGTATATTATTACTTAAAAGTGAATTTATTCAGTTATCACAAAGTCAAAATGGACAAAAATCCAAAATTAAGACACTGTATACTATGACGTAAAAGTAGAAATTATTCAATTATAATAAAAATAAAATTGACAAAAATCCAAAATGACGACAGTGTATACTATGACGTAAAAGTGGAAATTATTAAATTATCACAAAGTCAATAAGGACAAAAATACAAATTTACGACAGTGTATACTATGACGTAAAAGTGAATTTATTCAATCATCACAAAGTCAATATGGACAAAAATTCTAAATTACGACAGTATATACTATTACATAAACATCTCATTATTCAGTTAGGTCACACTGTTCACTTACATCACATTATTCACCTCGGTCACACTGTTAACTTTTGTCACATTATTCACTTAGGTTACACTGTTCACTTAAATAAAAATTAATTTATTCAATTATCACAGTCAAAATGGACAAAAATACTCGATTACGACAGTGTATAAAATCCAAAATTACGACAGTGTATACTATGACGTAAAAGTTAAATTATTCAATTATCACAAAGGCAAAATGGAAAAATCGACAAAAATCCAACATTGCGACAGTGTATATTATGACGTAAAAATGAAATTATTCAATTATCATATGAAGTCAAAATGGACAAAAATTCAAAATTACGACAGTGTATACTATTACATAAACATGACATTATTCACTTAGGTCACACTGTTCACTTTTTTCAGTGTATATTATTACATAAAAGTGAATTTATTCAATTATCACATGAAGTCAAAATAGACAAAAATTCTAAATTACGACAGTGTATACTACTACATAAACATGACATTATTCACTTAGGATACACTGTTCACTTACATCTCATTATTCACTTACGTCACACTGTTCACTTTTGTCAGTGGTATATTATTACTTAAAAGTTAATTTATTCAGTTATCACAAAGTCAAAATGGACAAAAATCCAAAATTAAGACACTGTATACTATGACGTAAAGTGAATTCATTCAATCATCACATAAAGTCAATATGGACAAAAATTCTAAATTACGACAGTGTATACTATGACGTTAAAGTGAATTTATTTAATTATAATAAAAAAATGGAAAAAGTCCAAAATTACGACAGTGTATACTATTACATAAACATGACATTATTCACTTAGGTCACACTGTTCACTTTTTCAGTGTATATTATTACATAAAAGTGAATTTATTCAATCATCACATAAAGTCAATATGGACAAAAATTCAAAATTACGACAGTGTATACTATTACATAAACATGACATTATTCACTTAGGTCACACTGTTCACTTTTTTCAGTGTATATTATTACATAAAAGTGAATTTATTCAATTATCACATGAAGTCAAAATGGAAAAAAATTCTAAACTACGACAGTGTATACTATGACGTAAAAGTGAAAATATTAAATTATCACAAAGTCAAAATAGACCAAAATTCTAAATTACGACAGTGTATACTACTACATAAACATGACATTATTCACTTAGGTTACAATGTTGACTTACATCACATTATATGATACACTGTTCACTTGCATCTCATTATTCACTTACGTCATTGTTCACTTTTTGTCAGTGGTATATTATTACTTAAAAGTGAATTTATTCAGTTATCACAAAGTCAAAATGGACAAAAATCCAAAATTAAGACACTGTATACTATGACGTAAAAGTGAAATTATTCAATTATAATAAAAATAAAATTGACAAAAATCCAAAATGACGACAGTGTATACTATGACGTAAAAGTGGAAATTATTAAATTATCACATAAAGTCAATAAGGACAAAAATACAAATTTACAGTGTATACTATGACGTAAAAGTGTATTTATTCAATCATCACAAAGTCAATATGGACAAAAATTCTAAATTACTATTACATAAACATCTCATTATTCAGTTAGGTCACACTGTTCACTTACATCACATTATTCACCTCGGTCACACTGTTAACTTTTGTCACATTATTCACTTAGGTTACACTGTTCACTTAAATAAAAATTAATTTATTCAATTATCACAGTCAAAATGGACAAAAATACTGATTCGACAGTGTATAAAATCCAAAATTACGACAGTGTATACTATGACGTAAAAGTTAAATTATTCAATTATCACAAAGGCAAAATGGAAAAATGGACAAAAATCCAACATTACGACAGTGTATATTATGACGTAAAAATGAAATTATTCAATTATCATATGAAGTCAATATGGACAAAAATTCAAAATTACGACAGTGTATACTATTACATAAACATGACATTATTCACTTAGGTCACACTGTTCACTTTTTTCAGTGTATATTATTACATAAAAGTGAATTTATTCAATTATCACATGAAGTCAAAATGGACAAAAATTCTAAACTACGACAGTGTATACTACTACATAAACATGACATTATTCACTTAGGATACACTGTTCACTTACATCTCATTATTCACTTACGTCACACTGTTCACTTTTTGTCAGTGGTATATTATTACTTAAAAGTTAATTTATTCATTTATCACAAGTCAAAATGGACAAAATCCAAAATTAAGACACTGTATACTATGACGTAAAGTGAATTCATTCAATCATCACATAAAGTCAATATGGACAAAAATTCTAAATTACGACAGTGTATACTATGACGTTAAAGTGAATTTATTTAATTATAATAAAAAAATGGAAAAAGTCCAAAATTACGACAGTGTATACTATTACATAAACATGACATTATTCACTTAGGTCACACTGTTCACTTTTTTCAGTGTATATTATTACATAAAAGTGAATTTATTCAATCATCACATAAAGTCAATATGGACAAAAATTCTAAATTACGACAGTGTATACTACTACATAAACATGACATTATTCACTTAGGTCACACTGTTCACTTTTTCAGTGTATACTATGACATAAAAGTGAATTTATTCAATTATCACATGAAGTCAAAATGGACAAAAATTCTAAACTACGACAGTGAACTATAACGTAAACTATGACGTAAAAGTGAAAATATTAAATTATCACAAAGTCAAAATAGACAAAAATTCTAAATTACGACAGTGTATACTACTACATAAACATGACATTATTCACTTAGGTTACAATGTTGACTTACATCACATTATATGATACACTGTTCACTTGCATCTCTCATTATTCACTTACGTCACATTGTTCACTTTTTGTCAGTGGTATATTATTACTTAAAAGTGAATTTATTCATCTATCACAAAGTCAAAATGGACAAAAATCCAAAATTAAGACACTGTATACTATGACGTAAAAGTGAAATTATTCAATTATAATAAAAAATAAAATTGACAAAAATCCAAAATGACGACAGTGTATACTATGACGTAAAGTGGAAATTATTAAATTATCACAAAGTCAATAAGGACAAAAATACAAATTTACGACAGTGTATACTATGACGTAAAAGTGAATTTATTCAATCATCACAAAGTCAATATGGACAAAAATTCTAAATTACGACAGTATATACTATTACATAAACATCTCATTATTCAGTTAGGTCACACTGTTCACTTACATCACATTATTCACCTCGGTCACACTGTTAACTTTTGTCACATTATTCACTTAGGTTACACTGTTCACTTAAATAAAAATTAATTTATTCAATTATCACAGTCAAAATGGACAAAAATCCTCGATTACGACAGTGTATAAAATCCAAAATTACGACAGTGTATACTATGACGTAAAAGTTAAATTATTCAATTATCACAAAGGCAAAATGGAAAATGGACAAAAATCCAACACTACGACAGTGTATATTATGACGTAAAATGAAATTATTCAATTATCATATGAAGTCAATATGGACAAAAATTCAAAATTACGACAGTGTATACTATTACATAAACATGACATTATTCACTTAGGTCACACTGTTCACTTTTTTCAGTGTATATTATTACATAAAAGTGAATTTATTCAATTATCACATGAAGTCAAAATGGACAAAAATTCTAAATTACGACAGTGTATACTACTACATAAACATGACATTATTCACTTAGGATACACTGTTCACTTACATCTCATTATTCACTTACGTCACACTGTTCACTTTTGTCAGTGGTATATTATTACTTAAAAGTTAATTTATTCAGTTATCACAAAGTCAAAATGGACAAAAATCCAAAATTAAGACACTGTATACTATGACGTAAAAGTGAAATCATTCAATTATAATAAAAAATAAAATTGACAAAAATCCAAAATGACGACAGTGTGATAATTCAATAATTTCCACTTTTACGTCATAGTATACAAAGTCAATAAGGACAAAAATACAAAATGACGACAGTGTATACTATGACGTAAAAGTGGAAATTATTAAATTATCACAAAGTCAATAAGGACAAAAATACAAATTTACAACAGTGTATACTATAACGTGGAAATTATTCAATTATCAGAAAGGCAAAATGGAAAAATGGACAAAAATCCAACATTACGACAGTGTATATTATGACGTAAAAATGAAATTATTCAATTATCATATGAAGTCAAAATGGACAAATATCCAAAATTACGACAGTGTATACTATGACGTAAAAGTGGAAATTAATAAATTATAATTAAGTCAAAATGGACAAAAATCAACAATTATGACAGTGTATACTATGACGAAAAGTGAAATGATTTAATTATAATAAAAATAAAATGGAAAAAGTCAAAAATTACGACAGTGTGATAATTTAATAATTTCCACTTTTACGTCATAGTATACAAAGTCAATATGGACAAAAATCCAAAATGACGACAGTGTATACTATGACGTAAAAGTGGAAATTATTAAATTATAACAAAGTCAATAAGGACAAAAATACAAATTTACGACAGTGTATACTATGACGTAAACGTGGAAATTATTCAATTATCAGAAAGGCAAAATGGAAAAATCGACAAAAATCCAACATTGCGACAGTGTATATTATGACGTAAAAATGAAATTATTCAATTATCATATGAAGTCAAAATGGACAAAAATCCAAAATTACGACAGTGTATACTATGATGTAAAAGTGGAAATTAATAAATTATCATTAAGTCAAAATGGACAAAAATCCACAACTACGACAGTGTATACTATTACATAAACATGACATTATTCACTTAGGTTACACTGTTCACTTACATCACATTATATGATACACTTTTCAATTACATCTCATTATTCACTTACGTCACACTGTTCACTTTTGTCAGTGGTATATTATTACTTAAAAGTGAATTTATTCAGTTATCACAAAGTCAAAATGGACAAAAATCTAAAATTAAGACACTGTATACTATGACGTAAAAGTGGAAATTAATAAATTATAATTAAGTCAAAATGGACAAAAATCCACAATTATGACAGTGTATACTATGACGTAAAAGTGAAATTATTCAATTATAATAAAAAATAAAATTGACAAATCCAAAATGACGACAGTGTATACTATGACGTAAAAGTGGAAATTATTAAATTATCACAAAGTCAATAAGGACAAAAATACAAATTTACGACAGTGTATACTATTACATAAACATGACATTATTCACTTAGGTTACACTGTTCACTTACATCACATTATATGATACACTTTTCACTTACATCTCATTATTCACTTACGTCACACTGTTCACTTTTTTCAGTGTATATTATTACATAAAAGTGAATTTATTCAATTATCACATGAAATCAAAATGGACAAAAATTCTAAACTACGACAGTGTATACTATGACGTAAAAGTGAAATTATTAAATTATCCGATGAAGTCAAAATGGAAAAAAATCCAAAATTACGACAATGAATAAATAGACTTTTACCTCATAGCATACATTGTCGTAATTTTGGATTTTTGTCCATTTTGACTTTGTGATGATTGAATAAATAGACTTTTACCTCATAGCATACAATCATCACAAAGTCAAAATGGACAAAAATCCAAAATTACGACAGTGTATACTATTACATAAACATGACATTATTCACTTAGGTTACACTGTTCACTTGCATCACATTATATGATACACTTTTCACTTACATCTCATTATTCACTTACGTCACACTGTTCACTTTTGTCAGTGGTATATTATTACTTAAAAGTGAATTTATTCAGTTATCACAAAGTCAAAATGGACAAAAATACAAAATTAAGACACTGTATACTATGACGTAAAAGTGAATATATTCAATTATAATAAAAAATAAAATTGACAAAAATCCAAAATTACGACAATGTATACTATTACATAAACATGACATTATTCACTTAGGTTACACTGTTCACTTACATCACATTATATGATACAGTTTTCACCATATTATTCACTTAGTTTACACTGACAAAAGTGAACAGTGTGATCTATTACATAAAAGTGAATTTATTTAATTATCCCATGAAGTCAAAATGGACAAAAATCCAAAATTACGACAGTGTATACTATGACGTTAAAGTGAATTTATTCAATCACCACATGAAGTCAAAATTGACAAAAATCCACAATTACGACAGTGTATTCTATGATGTAAAAATTAAATTATTTAATTATAGTAAAAATAAAATGGAAAAATTCCAAAATTACGACAGTGTATTCTATGATGTAAAAATTAAATTATTCATCATCACATAAAGTAAGAATGGACAAAAATTCTAAATTACGACAATGTATACTATTACATAAACATGACATTATTCACTTAGGTTACACTGTTCACTTTTGTTAGTGTATACTATTACATAAAAGTGAAAGTATTCAATTATCCCATGAAGTCAAAATGGACAAAAATCCACAATTACGGCAGTGTATATTATGACGTAAAGTTGAATTTATTAAATTATCACAGTCAAAATGGACAAAAATCCAAATTTACGACAGTGAATACTGTGACGTAAAAGTGAAATTATTCAATCATCACATGAAGTCAAAATTGACAAAAATCTAAATTTACGACAGTGTATACTTTGATGTAAAAGTGAAATTATTAAATTATCACGAAGTCAAAATGGACAAAAATCCAAAGTTACGGCAGTGTATATTATGACGTAAAAATGAAATTATTCAATTATCACATAAATTCAAAATTAACAAAAATAAAAATGTTTGACAGTGTATACTGTGACGTAAAAGTGAATTTATTCAATCATCACATGAAATCAAAATTGACAAAAATAAAAATTTTCGACTGTGTATACTATGATGTAAAAGTGAAATTATTAAATTATCACATGAAGTCAAAATGGGCAAAAATACAAAATTACAACAGTGTTTACTATGACGTAAAAGTGAAATTATTCAATTATCACAAAAAAAAAATATGGACAAAATTACGACAGTGTATACTTTGATGTAAAAGTGGAAATTAATCAATTATCACAAAGTAAAAATGGACAAAAATCCAAAATTACGACAGTGTATACTATGACGTTAAAGTGAAATTATTAAATTATCACGAAGTCAAAATGGAAAAAAATCCAAAAATAAGGCAGTGTATATTCTGCCATAAAATTGGAAATTATTCAATTATCACAAAGTCAAAATGGACAAAAATCCAAAATTACAACAATGTATACTATGACATAAAAGTGAAATTATTCAATTATCACAATGTCAAAATGAACAAAAATAAAAAATTACGACAGTGTATATTATGACGTAAAAGTGAATTAATTCAATTATCACAAAGTCAAAATTGACAAAAGTTCAAAATGTATGACAGTGTATACTATCACGTAAACGTGGAAATTATTAAACTATCACAATGTCAAAAATCCAAAATTACGGAAGTGTATACTATGACGTAAACGTGGAAATTATTAAACTATCACAAAGTAAAAATGGAAAAAAATCCAAAATTACAACAGTGTATACTATGACGTAAAAGTAAATTATTAAATGATCACAAAGTCAAAATGGACAAAAATCCAAAATTACGACAGTGTATACTCTGCCATAAAATTGGAAATTATTAAATTATCACAAAGTCAGTATGGCCAAAAATTCTAAATTACGACAGTGTATACTATGATGTAAACGTGAAATTATTAAATTATCACAAAGTCAAAATTGAAAACATTCCAAAATTATGACAGTGTATACTATGACGTAAATGTGGAATTTATTAAATTATCACAAAGTCAAAATGAACAAAAATAAAAAATTACGACAGTGTATTCTTTGACGTAAAAGTTAATTAATTCAATTATCACAAATTCAAAATTGACACAATTCCAAAATTATGACAGTGTATACTATGACGTAAATGTGGAAATTATTAAATTATAACAAAGTAAATATGGACAAAAATTTAAATTACGACAGTGTATACTAAGACGTTAGAGTGAATTTATTCAATCATCGCATGAAGTCAAAATGAACAATAATCCAAAATTACTACAGTGTATACTATAACGTAAACGTGGAAATTATTAAATTATCACAAAGTCAATATGGCCAAAAATTCTAAATTACGGCAGTGTATACTCTGCCATAAAATTGGAAATTATTCAATTATCATAAAGTCAATATGGCCAATTACGACAGTGTATACTATGACGTAAAAGTGAAATTATTAAATGATCACAAAGTCAAAATGAACAAAAATTTAATTACGGCAGTGTATACTCTGCCATAAAATTGGAAATTATTCAATTATCACAAAGTCAATATGGCCAAAAATTCTAAATTACGACAGTGTATACTATGACGTAAAAGTGGAAATTATTCAATTATCACAAAGTCAATATGGCCAAAAATCCAAAATTACAACAGTGTATACTATGACGTAAACGTGGATATTATTAAACTGTCACAAAGTAAAAATTGACAAAAATCCAAAATTACGGAAGTGTATACTATGACGTAAACGTGGATATTATTAAACTGTCACAAAGTAAAAATTGACAAAAATCCAAAATTACGGCAGTGTATACTCTGCCATAAAATTGGAAATTATTAAATTATCACAAAGTCAGTATGGCCAAAAATTCTAAATTACAACTGTTTATACTATGACATAAAAGTGAATTTATTCCATTATCCCATTAAGTCAAAATGGACAAAAATCCAAAATTATGGCAGTGTATACTATGATGTAAAAGTGAAATTATTAAATTATCACAATGTCAAAATGGGCAAAAATACTAAATAACGATAATGTATACTATGACGTAAACGTGGAAATTATTAAAATATAACAAAATCTAAATGGACAAAAAAATCCAAAATTATGACAGTGTATTCTATGACGTAAAAGGGAATTTATTCAATTATCACAAAGTCAAAATGAACAAAAATAAAAAATGACGACAGTGTATACTATGACGTAACCGTCGAAATTATTCAGTTATCACAAAGTCAAAATGGGCAAAAATCTCAAATAATGACAGTGTATACTATGACATAAACGTGGAAATTATTCAAATATAGCAAAATCAAAATGGACAAAAATCCAAAATTACGACAGTGTATACTATGACATAAACGTGGAAATTATTAAAATATAACAATCAAAATGGACAAAAATCCAAAATTGCGACAGTGTATTCTATGACGTAAAAGTTCAATTATTCGATAATCACAAAGTCAAAATGGAAAAATCCAAAATTATCGCATTGTATACTCTGCCATAAAATTGGAAATTATTCAATCATCACATAAAGTCAGTATGGCCAAAAATTCTAAATTACGACAGTGTATACTATGACATAAAAGTGAATTTATTCCATTATCCCATTAAGTCAAAATTGACAAAAATCCAAAATTATGGCAGTGTATACTATGATGTAAAAGTGAAATTATTAAATTATCACAATGTCAAAATGGGCAAAAATACTAAATTACAATAGTGTATACTATGACGTAAACGTGGAAATTATTCAAATGTCACTTAAAGTCAATATGGACAAAACATTTTAATTATGACAGTGTATACTATGACGTAACCGTCGAAATTATTCAGTTATCACAAAGTCAAAATGGGCAAAAATCTCAAATAATGACAGTGTATACTATGACATAAACGTGGAAATTATTAAAATATAACAATCAAAATGGACAAAAATCCAAAATTACGACAGTGTATACTATGACGTAAACGTGGAAATTATTAAAATATAACAAAATCAAAATGGACAAAAATCCAAAATCATGACAGTGTATACTATGACGTAAAAGTGAATTCATTCGATAATCACAAAGTCAAAATGAACAAATATTCTAAATTATGACAGTGTATACTATGACTTAAACGTGGAATTATTAAAATATAACATAAAATCTAAATGGACAAAAATCCAAAATTACGACAGTGTATACTATGACGTAAATGTGGAAATTATTAAATTATCACAGTCAATAAGGCCAAAAATTCTAAATTACGACAGTGTATACTATGACTTAAAAGTGGAATTATTAAAATATAACAAAATCTAAATGGACAAAAATCCAAAATTACGACAGTGTATACTAAGACGTTAGAGTGAATTTATTCAATCATCACATGAAGTCAAAATGGACAATAATACAAAATAACGACAGTGTATACTATAACGTAAACGTGGAAATTATTCAATTATCACAGTCAAAATGGACAAAAATCCACAATTACGGCAGTGTATACTATGACGTAAAAGTGGATTGATTCAATTATTACAAAGTCAAAATTGACAAAAATCCAAAATTATGACGTGTATACTATGACTTAACCTTCGAAATTGTTCAATTATCACAAAGTCAGTATGGACCAAAATTGGCCTTCTCTGCCCTCGATGGGGCTGCGGCCTAGGGTACACTGGGGTCCCCCCCACTGTTGAGCACTACGGTGTCCACGGAGGGCTTTGACATGGCGTGGCTATCCTAAGCACCCTCCCGAAGCCTGTGAGCTTGTCCACTTCGGTGCCGTGGTCCTGCAGAGCTACCGGGCTACCCTTTGCACATGCACGAGGGTGGAGCCAACCCAGGGCTCTTCAATGAGCTGCGTGCTGCCACTGATCCCGCCCTGTGGGCGGTGAAGGTGGCCACACGCTCCCTGGGCCGGGCGATGTCCACAGCTGTGGTCTGGGAGAAACACCTGGCCTTACCTGGTGATGTGGGGGAAAGTTGAACTCGCCCATAACCCAGGCTGGCCTTTTCGGCGGTGCGGCTGAGAACAGCGCCCAGCGGTTCTTAGCCACCCGAGAGCAGACTGAGGCTGTAACATATACTGCCCCGGCGGCCAGCTGCTGCACCAGCCGCCGGCTCAGTCGCCTCAGTCTGCCCGGCCCCAGCAGCAGCCTTCATCTGGGCCGTGTCATGGAGGAGGTTGCAGGATGCCACCCAGTCCGCGGCAGTGACTTAATTCCAGGCTGGAGGTGGACAACACAGAGATGGTTCCAGTTCTTGCCAGGTGATGGTAGCAGGACCTCTCCTTCCCCCAGTGGAGGACACAGAGACTGGTGATGGCAGTGTGCACCGCCCCCGGGCTGCGCCGATCTCTCTCGCCAGCCTCCTCTCAGAGCAGACCCCGGTGGAACATGCGTCCTTCCCTGGTCTCCTCTGTCAGGACTAGGGTGGGCCAAAAATCGATATGCCGATTTATCGCGATATTTCCGGCAGCGAGGCGTTATCGATACGCTGTCTCCAAGTAGCCTATCGATATTTTATCCGAATATTTAAATTCATATCTACATTGTGGCTGTTTACCGCTTTGGCTTCCCGGAGTGGCAGTACCTCCAGACTTCATGTGGTGGCGCTTCACCGAGCGTGAATACAGCGCCAAAATCGCGTCTAGTTTGACGCGTGAACATTTTGAATCCATTCGCATGTCTGCAGCGAATTGGACGCGCGTAGAAATCGAGCATTTGAAGCGAAATAGACGCGCGTTCAAGGCGCTCCTGGAGAAAAATGTCATAAAACACCACTCTGCCTCTGTTAATGCTTAATTTTTTTAATGAAAATGAAAAGACACACAAATGTGGTACAGCCAACGCACTACCTGGATTATCTTTACTGCAAAAATACATTTAAAGTTATGCAAATTTACTTTGCCCTCAGTCAAAATTATTTGGTAGACAACAATAGATTCATTAGACCAAAGATCGCCCATTAGATTTACACAAGACGAATTATATGTCATGTTTAACCACTACAGAGACACCCGAACCAGCGGCAAACGCTAGAAGGACTGGCCGAGGAGAGGCAGCTCTCGCCAGGGTTAACGAGCGCTGAGCGCCCGCTGATCGCCTGGAGCTCACAACTCCGAAAACGCAAGATTATTATAAATACAAGATATTATAAATAGGCGCTGTCTTTACAAATAAACCACATAATTTCGCTTTAAGCAACCGTTATCAACTGAAAAGCATTAAAACTACATTAAGTGACAAAATATCAGTATTTTTAGTTATGCAGGGTTTCTCCTCACGTCACTTGACCACGTGACAGCAGCAAGCAGGCTCCTGATTGGTTAACGTGCTTGGTACTCAGATGTGACCATACTTTATTATATAAGGTTTTATACTGGGTGTTTTTCACATTTTTAGTAATGTGTCTATTTTGCAATTTCCAAATATGAAATGTTGCTGCTATGAATAAGTCAGAGATAGTGACCTTTCTTTATTATAAATCAATTAGTCACAGGAAACTGTTCTCTCATGTCTGTTTGATGGCTTTATATGCACTTACTGAACTTTAATGCTATTTCAAAAAAGATTAAATTATTTAGTTTTAATAATGAAATACATGATCATATGACTTTTTTGACGCTTTTTCCATTTACAAAATGATATCGTGATATATCGTGAGAGATTTTCTTGCAATATATCGTCTGTCACAGAATCGCTGGTATCGTGATATTATCGTTATCGTGGGCAAAATATCGTGATATTATCGTATCGTGTGTTGACCTGTGATTCCCACCCCTAGTCAGGACGCAGCTGCTGGCTGTACCCCCACACCGGGACGCTATGCCTCCCACGTCTGGGCCAGTCACGCTGCCTCGCTGCCCCACCCAGGGTACGTCTGTGGTTCGAGTGACCCTGCCGGTCAAATCCTGGGAGTCTGGCTACAGCTTCCAGGACTGTCCACCGGGCCACGAAAACCATCAGGCTCGGCTACGCGATTCAGTTCATGCAGGCTCCCCCCAGCTTCCAGGGAGTCCGCTCACCATGGTGGGGCCCAATGTCCCAGTCATGCATGCAGAGGTTGCCACCCTACTGGCAAAGGGTGCGATTACTGCCAATCCTGGATCTGCCTGTCCTGAACCGATCCCTTCACAGGCTTCCGTTCAGGATGTTAGCAGCGAACGCCTTCTCGAATGCGTTCGTCCAGTAGGTTGCAGCGATCGACCTGAAGGATGCCTACTTCCTTGTCTCCTACCTCGACGCAGACCGTTCCTACAGGTCTGCTTCAAGGGGCGGACATTTCAGTACGCGGTCCTCCCATTCGGGCTAGCTCTGTCCCTCGTGACTGGACAGGACCCCTGTGCCTCCTGCATATCAATTGCCAAAAGTGTTCAGGACCTCAGACCAGCTCTTTGTCTGTTATGTTGGAGAGTGGAAGGAAGGGCTCTCTCAAAGCAAGGTGGTCTCACTTGATTGTGGACAACATTGTTTTGTATGAACCATTGGCCAGGTGCGCCGTGTGCATGGTTCCACTCTGGCGACCCCCACACGTGTATTTCCACCGTAAGCCTCCTTGAGCAGGTGTCTTCCCTTGGCAAGCCTTGCCACCCCTAGGGTTAAAAATCCACCTCGGCTGGTCCCCAGAGTTCTCCATATGCAGCCGGTGGGGTCATATGTGTTCTAAATCCTCCCTACGGGTAGGCGTCTTTGCATATCTCCACCTGGAATATGCTCCCAGTGTACCTTGGTATTCCTGTGATAAGTGGGAGTCCTTCGTCCGTACTAGCAGGGCGCTCGCACTACGCAGGGCACTGGAAGACAGCTGAGTGGCGTGATTATATTGGCAACCCCATTCGTCAGTCACTGGCGTTACTCAGAGTGACTGAGCGAAGGAACGTCTCGGTGGCGTATGTAACCCTCTTTCCTGAGGAGGGAACGGAGAGGTAACGTCCCTCTGCCACATCCGCTGTACTGCTGAAACGGATGGGAGTTCAGTCTTGGCACATCATCAGGTAAACATAATGCGATGTTGCCAGTGTAATGCCTTTTATACAAACACGGTGGGGCGGAGATACGCATGCTAATTCAGCATGCCCATGGCATTGGCACTGCCATTGGGCATTTTCTAAGATCTCGAAGATGATTGGCTTCTAAAGCGAAACCCCATTCGTCAGTCACTGGACGTTACATATGTAAATGAGACTTTCACTTTAAACATATTATTTACTTATACTTTTAATATACTGTTCACTTACATCACATTATTGACAAAAAAAGACAAAACAACACAATAACAAACTTTTAACTGAATCCAAAATATTAACAAAAACTATATAGTATCTCAGTGATACTAAAATAACACTAGTATGACACAATCTCTGTTACAGTGTGTTTCAGGTAAATAAATGCAGAAATAGTTAGTTGCATGCCTAAAGTTCCTAAATGTGCTCCTATTTTTCAACTTAGGAGCATGGGCGCTCTTTGGGAAAAAGTAGGTGTCAAGCCCTGGGAAGAACTTAATTTTTATTTTATTTCTGCAGTGTACAGGCAGGAACGTGGAAGTGCACTATTAAAGTTATGATATTCCTCTTCCTGTAGGGAACTGTAACATGATGTGTCAAAGGCAACGCATGGAGCAGCAGATGAAGTCGTACATTAAAGCCCTGAAAAAATCCATTAACCAGGAGCGTTTCCTCATCCGTGTGGCTGGATTGGAGTACGAGGTCGCACAGAAGTTCCCCCAGGCTGCATTGAGGCAGGAGAACTGCGGACCGGGCCGAGAGAAAGACAGCGGCCGCTGTGGTAAGAACGGAAGAGTGAGTGGGGCCTGTTATTCATGAACCCCCTTCTCCATTGCAACTGGATGCAAGGGCTTACTGTTGCTCAAACGGTAGATCACGCCACTAGCAATGTCAAGGTCATGGGTTTGATCCCCTGGGAAAGCTGACAAAATGTAAATGTATACCTTGAGAGTCGCTTTGGAAAAAAACACTCCCACCTGCCAAATGTATAAATGTAAAAGCATAGAGTCAACTGAAAATGAACAAGAGCTTCTACTTGAGATAGAAACTCAAGGTGGTTTGAGACTTGCATGGATATATTGGAAATTAAGCAGACCACAAATGCACAATATATGTTGTCTGTTTTCATACTGTTAAAGCTGAATACAAAGGGGAGAAAAGAAAATGAGGAGGAAAAGACTGCAGCGACTGAAAAGAGCTCTTGCCATAGATATTTTTTGGCTGAAAAAAAAAAAAAAAAGGTTAGAGCTGTCACTGGGGCAGTACCCTAAGGTACAAAAGCGAAAAGGTATTAATATACCATTTAAGGGTAGGTAAGGTACCAAGATGTACCTTTACACTTTTGCACCTTACACCGTGTCTGCACCGGACGCGACTGTTATCACAACAGCTAAATGCTGTCTACATTTGACGCGACAAAGCGCCCGTTGCACAGCATTTGTCCTTTGTGTCAGTATGTCACAAATAGAACAAGACGTCGGTTAACTGATGGAGATTTGTCACTTATCGCGTCAAATCCATTGTAGACAACATCACAGATTTTAATGGGTTATATTGTCTTTTGTCATGTCTGGTGTAGTTACACAGTGTTAGGGTATCGTCCCAGTGACAGTACTGTACCTTTTGTTCTGAGAGCGCATGTCCCATATGGTGACGTCTGAAATTTTACAGCTCAGTCAATCTGAAGGATAATGATTATTTGTAGTGCAACCTTGATTTGTTTTAGTGTTTTTGAGTAAAACTTCCCAAAACCGAAAGTTCCTCACAATCTAAAACACAGTAGGCTCGTTAAGAAGGTGGATTAAATTGAGATTTAAATTAGAGACCCATCTTAAAATACTGATATGTCTTAAAATATGTCAGTGCTATTGTTTTGTCTCAAGATGCACATGAGTAATATTTTTTTCTAAGTCATGTTAATAAAAGCTACTTGAATGTCCTAATTGAACTAACATCTAATCCTGGCTTGATCTAAGCCCTGTTTGTGAAACCAGGCCAGGAAGTCTTTAGGTCTACAAGGAGGAATATTTTCTGTAAAAATGTGGTTTGCTATTATATTCCATAGCAGTTTTTATACCAGGATATCCTAAAAATAGTATATTTACATAAATTTATGAAATAAATTGTTCTTCAAGTGTTCAAAACACAACTGCAGCATATAGAAAACTATTGCCACAATGGATTATACTGGGACTCTGATTGCCTAAACTTGTCTGGTTTTTATGCAAAATCTGTTGAACAGAAATTAGTGCCAAACTGTACACAAAACGCAAAGTTAAGTTTATTAGTAAATATTTGCAATTTAGTAATAGTAAATTATTGCATTTGTTTAAGTCTCAGGTTAAAAATTATAGCATTTTAGATTGATTTCTTGACAATTTAGAGTCAAATTTCCAAGTCAATTTCAGCTTCCTCACTGCTGCCCCCTGCTGGCTGCTCTTTCTTAGTCAGATGTTTGCCTGGGTCATACTACCATGGTGAGCAGGAGCACTGCGTCCAGTGCCCACCTGGAACATTCCAGGAGCGTGAAGGTCAGCTGGCCTGTGACCTTTGCCCTGGAGGAGACCGGCATGGCCCACTAGGGGCCCGAAACATCACATCATGTGCAGGTAACTAGCCTTAATCCATGTGCCTTCTACTTGTTAAGTAAACATGTCCTAAACTAAAAGTATAAGCCAATACATTTTTCTTTCTTTTTTTGCGTACATTTTCTTTGAGTACATTTTATATTTTTATAAAGTTTTCTCCTTTCTTTTATATCCTGTGGAAGGCTGTCTATGCATAAATTGTATCGTATGATGAATCCACTATTGGTTAACCTTGCCCTACTTTTCATGAAAGCAACTTTGTTCAGTTTCTCTAATGGAAATGACCTTTTTATTAAGAATAGATACATAATATGTATTTATGTGTACACTCACCTATACGATTATTAGGAACAGTGGCGGGCACCCTTTTCGATCGCACCACAGTGTAGATTGATATAAACGCATCTGAAAAAAAGCGGAGCAATCAGAATGAGCTGATGCAGGGAAAGTGCATGATACAACTTGTCCTAAACATGACACATGCTCTACATTAAGGGCTTCAAAATAACTGGTAAGATACAGTTAACACGTATAGTTTAAAGCAACGTGCCCTTTCAGATGCTCTGAGAGATAATGTTATGCTACTTGTGCTGACAGATACATAACATACTCGCACTGTTTAATGCGTTTGAAATGTGCTTTCCTCAGTGCATAACTTACATTTCAAAGGTTCTCTATCTGTAAATGTTAGAAAGTCATTCAAATATGTCCATTTTGCTGTCAGGAGAGGAGAGGACGAGCCGCTAAAATTCAGGCCACCGTGCATGCGCAGCAAACAGACAGAGCACAATAGGAATGCAATAATTCTGACTAAAATATTTCTAATATATTTATTGTTGGACAATCAATGTGCCATATGTGGGATTTTAAACCTACAAGTAAGTATATTTTTATGAAAGTGACCATTATAATGGGGTAATCAAATAAAAGCTAATGTGCTTTTGTTTTGTTTTTTGTTTTTTTAGTTCAGTGAATTATTAATTTTGTTTTTAGATTGTAATGTTACAATGTTAAAATGTAATGTGATTTTAACCTACTTTTTGCAGCCAATATATTGCATAGCCATCATTACATTCACTGTAGCCTATTTGTTTATAGCCTTCAATATCAACATTGTTTTTAGGACATCATTGGGCAAGATGTGAAATAAAATTATTATTTTAGAATAGTATTAGAATAAATACAGATTTTTTATCCAAATAGAACAACGTAGAAAATACCGGGATATATACCGTGTATCGCCATTCAACCAAAAAATACCGAGATATGATTTTTTGGCCATATCGCCCAGCCCTACTGTGGGGGCCATTTTAGTACAGTGAACTTATTGTTATGTTCAAGAAACCAATTTGAAATGAATCGAGCTTTGTGACATGGTGCATTATCCTGCTGGAAGTAGCCATCAGAGGATGGGTACATGGTGCTCATAAAGGGACGGACATGGTCAGAAACAATGCTCAGGTAGACTGTGGCATTTAAATGATGCCTAATTGGCATTAAGGAGCTTAAAGTGTGCTAAGAAAACATCCCCCACACCATTACACCACCACCACCAGCCTGCACAGTGGTAACAAGGCATGATGGATCCATGTTCTCATTCTGTTTACGCCAAATTCTGACTCTACCATCTGAATGTCTCAACAGCAATCGAGACTCATCAGACCAGGCAACATTTTTCTTCAACTGTCCAATTTTGATGACCTTCGTACAAATTGTAGCCTCTTTTTCCTATTTTTAGTGGAGATGAGTCGTACCCGGTGGGGTCTTCTGCTGGTGAAGCCCATCCGCCTCAAGGTTGTGCGTGTTGTGGCTTTACAAATGCTTTGCTGCATACCTCGGTTGTAACGATTGGTTATTTCAGTCAAAGTTGCTCTTCTATCAGCTTGAATCAGTCGGCCCATTCTCCTCTGACCTCTAGCATCAACAAGGCATTTTTGCCCACAGGTCTGCCACATACTGGATGTTTTTTTCCTTTTCACACCATTCTTTGTAAACTCTGGAAATGGTTGTGTGTGAAAATCCCAGTAACTGAGCAGATTGTGAAATACTCAGACCGGCCCACCTGGCACCAACATCCATGCCACGCTCAACATTTTTTAAATCACCTTTCTTTCCCATTCTGACATTCAGTTTGGAGTTCAGGAGATTGTCTTGATTAGGACCACACCCCTAAATGCATTGAAGCAACTGCCATGTGATTGGTTGATTAGATAATTGCATTAATGAGAAATTGAACAGGTGTTCCTAATAATCCTTTAGGTGAGTGTATATAAATATCATCATCATCATGGAATCTGTAATTGTATTATACAATCTGTTCATATGAAGAAAATCTAAATAAAAGTACTTTTTTTTGTCTTGTTATAGGTCAATGTCCACCAGGGTATTACTCCAGCGATGGGTTCAAGCCCTGTCAGTCGTGCCCCCTGGGAACGTACCAGCCCGACCCAGGACGAACTCTCTGTTTCCCCTGTGGAGGTGGGCTTGGTACCAAAAGAGAGGGTGCCAGCTCCTTCAATGACTGTGAGGTCAAAGGTCAGACATTTTGACTCTCTACAGTGCGCATTTTAAATCAAGCTAGACAGTGTGCATAAAACCACTGTAATATAATTATAATGTTTGAAGTAAAACATCGTGCACAATTTTTGGTTTAAGCTAGGGGTAGACAATGTTTTTCATGAACACATTTTGTTATACAGATTGAAATGGTCTTCTATGGTGCCCCAGTAGTGCCCACTATGAAATTTTAAAAAGTAAATATAAGTTAACAACAATGGAATTGTTTGTGTGTGTGTGTGTGTGTGTGTGTGTGTGTGTGTGTGTATATATATATATATATAGTTTTGGTTCAGGCTAAATTGCAAATATGAAATGTTTTCTTGGCAAATGACTGAAATGTAGTAACAGCAGTGCATAATAGACCGCTCATGTATTGGCCCATATAACATTGGTACAGTAATACCTGTTAAAAATTTGGATGGGGTCGCTCAAGAGCACCGCATGGAGTAGACGCGTTTTGGGGGGGCTCCTCCATTAACCTCTGCAAAATTCAGTCAGTGGCTTCATCTCCTATCCTGGCAGCTATCCAATCCATGGAGAAGTCGATGAATAACAGATTCAGCTCTACTGAAAACACCTTTTTACAGATGCAAACATCATTCATCGAAATTAACTCCCGCATCTCTGATCTGGAGGGCGCCAAAGCTGAACACGAGGCCCGCATTTCGGAGCTCGAAGCCCGCTGTCAAGATTTCGCAGCTACCATCATGTCCCTACATGTCAAGCTTGGCGACCTGGAGGGCCGTTCTCGCCGGCAAAACATAAAAATCGCGGGACTGCAAAGGAAAGCTGAAAATCGCCGTCCCACTGAATTTGTGGAAAAGTTTATCCCAGCCCTTTTAGCCCCATAACTCTTCTAAATTCAGATATTAAAATTTTTAACAAGATCCTCGCAAATAGGTTAAACAAATACGTAACAAAAATTATTAATCCGGAACAGACCGGTTTCATCTCGGGGCGCTTCTCCTTCTTTAACGTGCGACAACTATTGAATATCCTATACTCAAAATATGTTTCTTCCTCAAATATTGCCATCTTATCCATGGACGCTGAAAAAGCTTTCGATCAAATTGAATGGAACTACATTATTTCAGTGCTCTAGGAGTTTGGGTAAGGAGAATCATTCACTCTCTAGGAGAAAATGCTTTATGCTAAACCTAAGGCCTCAGTATTGACTAATTTTGATAAATCCCCTCAATTCTCCTTACACAGAGGTACTAGACAAGGGTGCCCACTCTCGCCCTTACTTTTTGCCATCAGTATAGAACCCCTCGCGGTGGCCATAAGAAATAACCCATTATCTCCCATCATAGGCTATGGAAGGATATTGTGGACAATTTTCAAAAGGAATTGCAAGTTGTATTTGCAATTGCGTTTTCAATTTGTGGACGCATAATGACATAATTCAAATGCAATTGCAAACCGCGCATTTCCGTTTGCATTTTCTTTTAAGCGAACGAACAAGGACTGACATATTTCAAATGGAAAAGCAAAGTCTGTTTGCAATTGCATTTCTAATGTCTTTCAAGTTATGACCCAGCCATTTTGGAATAGTAATAGAAAATGACCTATTTGCTATTTCATTTCCTCCGTGTCCTGCCACAACCTGCACAAAATTCAAATGGAATTGCAATCCTCTTTGCGTTTGCATTTCTGACCTCTAACACAGTCAACTGTCAATCAGGCTTGAGGGCGGGGTTTATTGATGTAGTCTGAAAGTAGGCCACGCCCTCAAGTGGTGGAAAACAAAGCATTTTTTCATCATTATTCATTACTATAAAGAAAATTGGGAGAAATATCCAATAAATGTGTCTATTTTACAACAACAACAACAAAACCCATAAAATAATAATATATAATACAATACATCTTTAAAATAGGACTATCCTTTTATTGAAACGAGACATTTCACCCGCTGGTACTTGCGCTTTTGCCGCAGAGACCCTTGTGATAAAGAAATGTGTTGTATTTATGATAATCCGTGCAGATTTAATTTGACGAAAATAAATAATAAAAGTGCATAAATCACGAAAGACAACAAAATTACTGACAGGATGCTGTGCGCGCTCCGAGTGCAACACGGAGAAGCATAGCCCGTCTAAAGGCCAAATAAACACAGAAATATATAAAAATGCCAAGTCGACTATTCACATAAACACAGTAGATAGCCTAAGCACTGTGTGCGTTCACACACACAAATGTATAACTCGACCTCACAGTGAAAGCCTGCACAATTAATTCCATATTGCAACTTATTTATTGTTTGCTGCAAAAAAGAATTATATATTTTTTACTGGTTTTTTTTGGAAAAATTATTTAACCAAAAATGTTTAAAAAAATGGCTCTGGTCCAAAAAGGTTCCCGACCCCATTGAATAACTAATTGAGCATCCCTAATGAAGATATCGGAACTAAGCAGTATGTGTGTCTGAAAAATTTTTAAATGTCAAAATAAAGATACAAATATTTAAATGAATATGAATACATATGATGAAAAACAATAATGTTGAATAAAATGCTATAATGAAGCAGAATATCAGATCGTCCTCCTACAAAACGAACATGAACTGCGATTTAATGTCACTAATGTAATTTTATTTTCTTTTTTGATCGCTTTGCTCTTGAACACGGAATCATATGGACAACACACCACTCATATTGTGTGTCACATTTCTATAGAATCTCTGATTTTAACACATCATGATAATTTACTGTGCCAGTTGGAATATGATGATATTTGTCTGATACTAGCTGAGACTGACACTAGCCTACCGAATGCAGTCATGTCAGTTTTCTTATTTGCTGTTTTTTTCTAGGTGCCAGGTGAACACACAATCAGGTCTGCATTCTGACTTTGAACTAAACTTTGTTTTTTATTTTAAAAAATAACCAAATTCCCCGTTTTCCACCACTTGAGGCTGTGGCCTACTTTCAGACTACATCAATAAACCCCGCCCTCAAGCCTGATTGACAGTTGACTGTGTTAGAGGTCGGAAATGCAAAGGGGATTGCAATTCCATTTGAATTTTGTGCAGGTTGTGGCAGGACACGGAGGAAATGAAATAGCAAATAGGTCATTTTTTTCTATTACTATTCCAAAATGGCAGGGTCATAACTTGAAAGACATTGGAAATGCAATTGCAAAAAGACTTTGCTTTTTCATTTGAAATATAGCAGCCCTTGTGCATTCACATAAACAAAACTGCAAATTGTAAATTGGCAAAAGAGCAAATTCATGCCTGTTAATTACAATATCGACCCAGGCTTCATTCAAAACTTACCTTTTAAAATTGCAACAGATAGTCTGAAATATATTGGGATCATGATACCAAAAAATACCAAGGATATATATATAAACAAAACTACTTAGCCATGCTTGAGAGCTTAAAACGTAATATAGAAACCTCGAGGACCTTCCCACTGTCTATGATAGGACGTGTAAATGCAATTAAGATGGTGTCACTCCCTAGATTTCTTTACCTCTTTCAAAACCTGCCAATTTTCCTGCCTAAATCCTTCTTTAAAACATTGTAGTCCATGTATGTGTTTGAGGGGAAACTTCATGCTAAATCAGCCCATGTGACATTTGTGTTTGTGTGTGTCTGTGTGTAGTGTTGTGTTCTCCAGGTCATTATTATAACACCTCAGTTCATCGTTGCATTCGCTGTCCTCATGGAACCTACCAGGCTGAGTTCAGACAGAATTACTGCATCTCCTGCCCAGGAAACACCACCACAGACTTTGACGGGGCCATCAGCGTCTCTCAATGCAAGAGTGAGTGTGGAGTCCCTTATCACTATACATGTTGATAGGAAATCTGGAAATAAAACCAACATTAGATCAACAAATGGCATTTTGAGTAAAATTGTGCTTGATATGTTGATACTCATTTTATGTTTTTTTTTTTTTTTCGACCAATAGCTGACACACTTTAATGACCATCTAGTTTGTCAATTAAATCTATTGAAATTCATCTTCACCAAGTCACAGCATTGATGGACGAAATGTGTTTTAAACTCATCATGTTCTTGAAATAAACACAAATTTTTATTTGTTGGTGTGTCCAGATCGGGAATGTGGGGGTGAGATAGGCGAGTTCATTGGATACATAGAATCTCCCAACTATCCCGGAAACTACCCAGCCAATGTAGAGTGTGTCTGGACCATCAACCCTCCACACAAACGCAAGATTTTGATCGTGGTCCCAGAGATCTTCCTCCCGTCGGAGGATGAGTGCGGAGATGTCCTAGTAATGAGGAAGAACTGTAAGTTTTTGTGCTTTTCCAGGGTTAGCCCTTATAGAGTGCTCACTTTTTCTGTGCCGTTCGTTCAGGAAGTATTTTTTCGCATAGAGGTTTTAAAAGTGTTTGTCAAAGCATTATAAGCTAAGATCCAAAACAGCTATGAGGTGAATCAACATTACTAACTTTTATTTGAAGCCAAAAAGTATTTGAAAATTGGACAAAAAGACAAAAGTACAAGGCTGTGAACTTAACAGCTTCAATGAGGGAAAGAACTACAATCTCATTAAGTATTGCGAATGATACAAACATTTAAGTATTTTGAGAGCATATCAAGGCCAACTTGATTACGTCATTCTTGGTGCTTCATGGGAGTGGGTGGAGCTAAAATAACTCTTTTGGCAAGATTTACTTGCCACATCACTGATTGGTGGAATTTTCTTCACTGCATCATGGGTAATGTAGTTTTTCACCCGGAATTCCACACAGAAAAAAATAAGTTGAAGTAATGCAAACTGATGGCTTCAACAAGAGCATATATCATCAATTAACAACCTTGGAGCTCACAGTAGGTCAGTTTTTAAAAGTTTAAACAGTAGGTCTGTTTTTAAAAATAAATTCCCTTTTGGAGAAAATGAATGGAGTTTTTACTTACTGAACTCAACTGTTGCACTCTATATCAATTGTCAAAAACTTTGATTTAAACACTAAAGTTTTTTCTTCTCAGGGTCAGCAACCTCCATCACCACCTATGAGACATGCCAGACATACGAGAGGCCTATAGCATTTACGGCCCGATCGCGCCGCCTCTGGATCAACTTCAAATCCAATGATGTAAACAGCGCTCGCGGGTTCCAGATTCCATACGTCACTTATGATGGTACTGTCTCGAGTTCAGCCCAAATGTTATTTATTTTAGCAAATGTAAAGAAAAATAATGCATATTTGATCAAATTTTGGGTGGATTTCTGTCCATTCTTGACATTCATTGTCACTAAAATACATGTGATTTTCTTTTTCTTTAGAAGACTATGAGCAGCTGGTTGAAGACATTGTAAGAGATGGAAGACTTTATGCCTCTGAAAACCATCAAGAAATACTCAAGGTCAGTTTTGTGACTAGTTAAGTCTGATTTGGGAGTAACAATAATGAACATTTGTTTACTCTTTATTGAAAACGTCTCAGGTTAAGTAAGTAACCTCTGTTCCCTGAGAACAGGGAGCGAGACACTGCATCGATGATGCTATGGGGAATGCCTCAGTCGTGCTGGTATCTGAAACATAATGAAATTACAGCAGTCGTATTTGGCCGGCGACAGCCTATGACATCATCATACTGTGACCAGGATGTATATAAGGGGCACCTAGAGAACATGTCATCCACTTTTGTCTAAAGGGAATTACACCGAAAGCCTACCAGCTCGTGGCAGTGCTCAGGCTATAACAGTACACTGACAGTGACCCTGATTTTAGCAGAGGAGTACTTTCAGCAGTACTCTGGGTGGAGGCCTAACAGTTGGAGCTCTCAATATTAAGACAGAATTGCAGTCTTCTGGTAAGCCCTTTGGGAATGGAGGCCTCCCTTAAAGAGGCCTAACCACACTCAAACTGTTTTACTTGAATGGTAATTCAAGGAGCTTAGAGGAGAGCCTACACTAGAGGCCTAGCTAGGTTCTAGAGAGCAGGGGCCACTGCACACTGCTTTCTATTCACAAAGTGAAAGAGGCCTGACACTGCCCAGGGGACAACTGCACCGGGGAGGCCTAGGGAATAGCCAGCGACCCTAGCAGTTATCTACTCTGCACCTACACCAAAGTGCATTTAACCTAATACAGAAATGCAGGGCTTGGCCGGACAAATCTTGTAGTGAGAGGAGGCCAGAACCAGGGATACTAGACGCCAGCTGGTTGATTAAACCTATGGCTCTAACTAAGAAGCCTCTCAAAGAAATTAAGGCCTGGGCAGGAATGCATAGCCCTACCGCCTCCACATTTTCCGCAGACCATCAAAAACTTTCTAACAACCAATGCTGCTGACACTACATAGCCCGAGAAACTGAGCTCCTGCGGGAGCAGAGGGAACAGCACAGCTGTGGTAATGGAGAAAATTAGTCAGAGAAACTGAGCTCCTGTGGGAGAGAAAGGAGAAAGTTAGATGGACAAATGGAGAAACATATTTGTGTAACTGCATGGGACTCTTATTTTGAAATGTACATGCCTTATTATTGCAGGAAGCTCATTCAAAATCATATGGGATATACCAACTTAAACTGTATACAACATATAATAATATAAATCACGGTGAAGAAAACATTGTAAGTTTTCATAAGAATTTTCTTTGCACGAGTTTGTGCTATTCATTGGTTGCAAAATGCTCTGACCTGAAGCATTCTGAAGCATTGATTTTGCAAGCCAGTATAATGCAAAACGGCGCCACATTCGGATTTTGAAATGTGAGTGCTCACATTTATTCAATGAAATCAGACTTGAATCTGCAGTATTGTGAATTATGGTTTTTCATCCCCAAAATATAAGATGGCGTAAAATAATCATTGATACGCTTGCTATACAATAGCCTACTGTAGGTATTGATGTTACATTTTAGAAAACGGTTGCTCCCGAATACATTATACAGTTCGCACACATCTATCTATAAGTATCTGTCTGTATATCTGTAACATTACTTAAAGACTGCAAGAAAAGCTTGATGTGTGCTGTATACGTTATCTTGCAACAGGGAGAACTACAACAGTTCCTGTTTTTAAGGTCCCGTTCTTCGCGTGTTTTCAAAGCTTTGATTAGGTTAACAGTGTGCAATATAACATGAATTCATGTTTCGCTTGTAAAAAAACAAAGTATTTTTCACACATTTTACGTATCTGTACACCGCTGTTTTCTCTGTCCTAAAAACGGCCTGATGATTTCCTTGCTCTATGAAGTCCCTCCTTCAGAAATACGTAACGAGTTCTCATTAGGCCAGCGCTTCCCGTGTTGTGATTCGCCAGCAGCTTAGCGCACGTTGCCCGGAAAGGTCCCGCCTCTTACCACAACGGGGAGATACGTTGATATAGACAAAAATGTCTATATTGCCTTATCAATTTGAGCCGGAATTAGACCCGGAGAATATCGAAGAGGATCAATTACGTCCTGCTCAGGAAAGACTTTTGCAGGATGTTTCACAATGTTAAGCTGTCTATTCAGTAGTTGTCATGCTTTTATATTTATATTTATGCGTGGCTGCAGCTGAACGAGCATGTGGTTAAACAGTAAACAACAGATATAATAAACAAATCATTTAAACTGACCATTACAAACACCAACAATCGATGGTGTCTGAATGAATTACTACACTTTTTTAAAAAGTTTTACGGATTAGTTTCAATTACCATCTAACGTTAGTTAACAAAGCTAAACAGCGTTGCACTTTGTGTAATGAGTTACATAAACTGTAAAATGGACCAACTTAAATAATAAAATATACTTAATGGTTGTGGTCCAGAAACAACGCCTTCTCCAGACAAAGAGGGAACTGCATCATCTTTTAAGAATAATCTTTCTGCGAATCCGGCATTAAACTGATTAAGATTGAGGAAGAAGTCCTCAGCAAAATGTGCTGCACAGTTTTAAATTGTGATTATAATTTTCCGGAACCGAGTTAAACATAAATTGTAACCATTGATCTGTACGTACAGCGTCCGTGGGAAGGCCAAACAAAGGTGATTTGACTCTGCGATGAAAATAAGAGCGTCTCGATGACATGACGACAAACACACTCTACAAAAAAAACACTTCATCTTCTCGACGTGGGAGAGCAACAAGACCACGCCCCCTTTTTTGTGTGTTCTTTTGGGCGGAGGGTTAGTCAACAAACTGTTCTAGTGACATCATTAAAGCAGGAAGTGCAGGGGTGGTCCAAACCGACCGTTCGCTGTAGGCTTTGAAAGGGAACTTCTGTTAAATAAAATATCTCGCTTGGCATTGAACTTTGAGCTTTATAATTTTACAGGTATTATTTATGCTCTAACAGCAACATTACACACTAACTAAAGTTTGAAAGATGGAATCCCGAAGAACGGGACCTTTAAGTCTGTGCAATGTGCACTCTTTATGCTGTCCGAGCACTGCTCTCGCAGCTGACTCTATAGTCATGGCTCCAACGCACCACGTTAAATATTACTAAAACATCACGTATTGAAGTTTGTGAATCAATTAGAATTTTTAAAAGACAGACTCACGTTTGTGGATCGTCAAACACAATTACATCTCAGAAAAAGACATTATTTTACCGTGAATGCTGATGGAGTGGCCTGTTTTAGGTAGCTTAAAGATTTTAGCATTGTAATGGTTCGAGCAGCGTGTGGAGATAGCGTGAATAGGCGGTAGGTGGAGCGAACTGCCGGAAATGCCGTCTGTGCTGAAAAAACTGTCAACAAAATGGAGGTAATACGGCTGCTTATCTATACCTCTTTTGTTGATTAGCTGAGTGCTCTCGACTTGTGTCAATTATCTGACATGTTCATCCCGAACCTTGTTTAGTAAAACAACATTTCCGTGATTAGACTGCATTTCATCACGCCTGAGGCGTTCCCCATAGCATCATCGATGCAGTGCAAGTTCCCTTTTGAAAGAGAACCCTTAATTTGCTCTAAGTAGTGTTAATTTTGTTAAGAAAATGTTTTTTTTTTTTATATTATATTAAATGACTGACAGGATGACATCAACGTCATTAGGTGATACATGTAACCATATCAACATGAAATCTTGTTTTTGTTGAGAAAAAATATATATTACAGACCAAAGCCTTCTATGCGCTTTCATGCTTGTGGTTGCCAAATGTCAAGAGCTTAAATCCCCTAATCAGACCATGCTCAGTGTTTTACTTATTTTTTGCAATCTGGCAATCATGCCAAAGCTGGAGTTTGAAAATCTCCATTGAGATATTCTGAGATAGAATGTTTGTTGTGACAAAATCTCAATTGTAATAAATCTAAACATGGATCTTGAATATATTTGTGATTGTGGTTGCGGAATAAATGCTCTTATGCGATTTCTGTGTGACAATACTTTTTTTGTGTGCTGTTATTGTATTAGAAAAACATTTGGAATTTGTTTTAATTACTAGTAGGAATTTTACTTTTTCAATTTTTGAGAGAAGTTTCTTGTTTTACTAGTTTTTCATCATGTGGGGAGTGTTAATTTATGTGACAAATAGCCTATAATAAATCTGGAAACTATACTATTATATATAATTTTTTTTTTTTTTATCGCTTTAACCATTATGCACCATGACAAAAATGTCACTCTTTTAATTAACTAAAACTAGACTAAAATTCTCAGACATTTAGAATAAACTTGACTAAACAAAAACAGGAGGACTAAATAAGAGTCTTAGTCCTGTGTGAAAATTAGCACTAGCTCTAAGTGTGATTTTTGTCAAAATTGTGTTCAAGGAATAGAAAGATTGTTTAAACTGCTTACTTCCATACAGAATTGTGATGATTTTTAAATGATGCCCATTTTATGCCAAGTCCCATTCGATTTTTCTCCTTTTTGTTTCCCATCAGGATAAAAAGCTGATTAAAACTCTGTTCGATGTGCTGGCTCACCCTAACAATTACTACAAGTACTCAACTCGGGACTCCACGGAGATGCTCCCACGCTCGTTCATCCGTCTCATCCACAGCAAAGTCTCCGCCTTCCTGCGTCCATACAAATAATCTAAAAGTGCCATCCGCATCCACACACCTCCAGTCACCTGGCCTCGAGTCCACGGGATCCTACACACATTTAAAGGAATTACACACATATTCAACAGCACACACACACACAACCACACTATGCAGATTTCAGATGTTTCACTTTACCTGTTTAATTTTCTTTTTTCCTGTCCGTCATCTCTGAGGCAAAAAAAGCTTATGTGTAGTCTACATGTAACGCAGTCGTATCGAGACAATGAATGTGTTTCCTTTCTCTACATGTCAGTCACCATCGTTCAGTGCTGTGTCAATGTTTTTGTTTGGTAACGTGAACGTTTGCACGCTCGGTTCTGAAGCGTCCCGTAGAGGAAGGCGATGGTTTGGGTGGTCCTACGCCCCACCGCCCCCCAAAAAGCAACGTGTGAGTTTAAACACGTTTGGTTTTCATAGACATGATTTGAGTTAAAGAGCGTGTTGTACAGACAAAAGTTGTAGCATGTCAAAGAAAAGAAAATCTTTTTGTTGAACTGGAGCTAGCTGTGATCATGCTTTAAAAAAAAAAGGAAAAAAAGGCTTTTTTCCAAGTTCCAGCTCTCGTAAACTCTACTAGTTCTCAGAATAAATGTACAAACTTTTGTATATCTGTACTTTTAGTGTGCTCTTGGTAAGATCTAATTCATATCAAGAATTTCACAATGTTAAAACATTATATTTGAGCTCCTAGAGCATACATGTAATCTCTAAAGGTCATGCTGTTAAAACAGTAATGTTTTGTTAAGGTCTGCCTGTTCAGATTGTATTATTGTCAACTGCATATTCGTCTATTTCCTAATATTCAAGTTAATTTAACAAAGCATAGAAGATGTGCGTTATTGGAAAGGCTCGGGTGATGAGAAGGTCGGTTGGTATTTTAAGAACAGTGGACTGTTAACACTCAGTTCTGTGAGTTTTTTGCAGGACATGCAATTGCTGCTTCTTCAGAAACGTCACTTTAAGCCTTCGGTTTTGCCTAATGCAATTCAAGAAATGTCCTACAGAGAAGAGCAGTCGAGGGGCCGAACTCTTTCACAGGTTGGAAGCAATGTCTTCATAATGCATCATGAATCACTGATAAACGTAAACCACAGGTTGACTTGATTGGACTTTTCAGTCACGACACATTTCAGTCACGAGCAAGATTAAATTACAGTGTTTTGAGTTTGTTTTGCACATTATAGAAGGACCCAAAGAGATTTGTTGGGGTTTCACCGGACCGCCGTTAGATTTGCTTGCAAGTGCCTGAAGTGCAAAAGTGTCAGGATAAGCCTGTGGATGTCATCATTTATGAGTGTTTCCTGTATTAATTATGAATTAGTATTCCTCATGAATGTGTTCATAGGTAGAGCCCTTCACATAAAGTGCAACTATTAGAAAAGAACCAAACTTCGAGAAGGTCAAACCATACCCGGTTTTAATATGTAAACAGAAAAGGACTGGTCAAAATTGTAGTTTACTGTTGTCTCTTTTTTGTATATTGTAAATATGAAATAGACTAATTGGAGTCTGAGAGATAAGTCCAAACACAAGTTGTATCCCCAAACTTGTATTTAGAAACGTTCCTATGTACTAGCCTCCCTTCCAAAGGCGGACACAAAAAGAGGGTGTTCTTCAGACATTAAGCATAAAGGCCAGAAACAGTTTACGCAAGTATGCAAACTCTTGTCCAGCGTATTGCAAGCACATGGGCTCGTTGTACATAAACATGCATTCTTGCATTGCTGTGATGGTAACAAGCCTCGGGACTCAAGGGGGGCGATAGTTGCATTCATTTGCTTGAAAGCTAGCTATACGCGTCGACTTTCTCAACAAGGTCTCATTAGCTGACCTGCTAGACAAAACTTACCGCAAAAGAACAACATGTACAGCACTTGCACATTAACATACTTGCGTAGAATGTTTTAGGACTATTTCTGTGCTAAAAAAAAAAAAAACTATATTGTGGTGTTATCGGAAAAGCTGGCTCCACATGCGGTCAAACGTGTCTATTTGTTACCCTTGACGCAAATTCTTAGTTAATCAGTAGTTAATCAGTATAAAAACACAAGGATGTCCCATCCCATTTTTAAGTGCAGTCTAAAGACCCATTCGCACCAAGAACGATAACTATATTAGTGTCCACATCAACAAACGATAAAAGTCTGTTTATTCTAAGCTTTACACAGCTTTTATCAGCAGATGTAAGCAAATCCAGCTTGTTTAATCGGTCTAATTTAACGGTGCATTTAGTGGAAGTAAAAACAACACCTAGTTTTTTTCGGTGCAACTTCAAGACAATGTTATCGAAACGAGCGCGGGATACCTGAGGTCATTTTATATTACACTGTTTGCTAGCCTGGCAGAATGAGCTCATCTCCATTAATACTTCTCACTAGTTATTCAGAGGGTATGGACGATTTGTTTCTATATATCCATTTTCCTGTTCTGATTGGCTGACAGTGTTTAATCATTCAACAGCTGAAACATTTTTTTTTTCTGAAAGTCTATCATTTTAGCTGTTGTGTGAATAACCTGCTATTCTTTAATAATGAGAATGATTTTTAGAACTATATCTTTATCGTCCTTGGCTTGAACGGCCCTCAAGACTAGATCCTAAAATCCAGAACTGAAAAGAACTGAATGTGTGTGGGTTATTTTATGAAGCATTTATTGACATTTTAGGTATTTTGTACATTTTTTCATCTATTACAGTGGTCACTAATATAATTGTTTAAATGTATAAATATGATAGAATAGAAACAAAAAGAGAAAAAAAGAACTTGGGTTAACCCAAGAAGAAGTGAACTGTCAATATTGCCCCACTTGCAGAAACCAGTTCATACAACTAAACATGTTGCAGCACTGCAGGTTGGATGTGTCCGTGAAATATAAAGTATGGGTCATATGTGAAATAGCCATGATTGCCAAGAATGAAAAGTTTGTGGCGAAGTAGTCAATGTTTTGTTGAATGTTCACAAAAAGAATTACAGAGTATTTGCTACTCTAATTAGTCAGTGTCATTGGCAGTCTGTGACTGCTGTTTTATTTTTTATAATTTCCCCTTGTCTTTGCTCTACCAAATCCATTTCAAACATTTATAAATGTAGATGATCAATCCATGTTGCTGTTTAATTTTTTGTGTGTGTTTTTTCTATTGTCTTTGCCCCACTGTCTTTTTTTGTTTTGTTTGTTTGTTTGTTTTTTGAGAAAAAGAAATGACTTTGCCACAATGATTCATGGAATGGGAAATGGTATTTGCACTTGAAATTTGTTTATGCTCATGTAAAAATGTCTGGATTTTGTATTGTCTTTTTAAATGAAAGAAATTGGTGTTCTTAAAGTTGTCTATTTTGATTTCTTAGTTCACAGGTACAGAAAAAAGCCAACACCAAAGGTAGATGAAAAGTAAAAGTCAATTATAGCTAAACTTGTGCCTTCGTTATTTCAGAATAATTTCTTATTTTGGATTTAAACTTACTACAGGATATGCATGTCATTGTCACAATAATATTCTGAGCAAACATTTATGAATATAAATTAAATAACCTATAAAAATGATAAATGATTGCAGGTGATGTTGGCTAACTATTGATTGTAAAATACAGGGAGTGCAGAATTATTAGGCAAATGAGTATTTTGACCACATCATCCTCGTTATGCATGTTGTTTTACTCCAAGCTGTATAGGCTGGAAAGCCTACTACCAATTAAGCATATTAGGTGATGTGCATCTCTGTAATGAGAAGGGGTGTGGTCTAATGACATCAACACCCTATATCAGGTGTGCATAATTATTAGGCAACTTCCTTTCCTTTGGCAAAATGGGTCAAAAGAAGGACTTGACAGGCTCAGAAAAGTCAAAAATAGTGAGATATATTGCAGAGGGATGCAGCAGTCTTAAAATAGCCAAGCTTCTGAAGCGTGATCATCGAACAATCAAGCGTTTCATTCAAAATAGTCAACAGGGTCGCAAGAAACGTGTGGAAAAACCAAGGCGCAAAATAACTGCCCGTGAACTGAGAAAAGTCAAGCGTGCAGCTGCCAAGATGCCGCTTGCCACCAGTTTGGCCATATTTCAGAGCTGCAACATCACTGGAGTGCCCAAAAGCACAAGGTGTGCAATACTCAGAGACATGGCCAAGGTAAGAAAGGCAGAAAGTCCACCACCACTGAACAAGACACACAAGCTGAAACGTCAAGACTGGGCCAAGAAATATCTCAAGACTGATTTTTCTAAGGTTTTATGGACTGATGAAATGAGAGTGAGTCTTGATGGGCCAGATGGATGGGCCCGTGGCTGGATTGGTAAAGGGCAGAGAGCTCCAGTCCGACTCAGACGCCAGCAAGGTGGAGGTGGAGTACTGGTTTGGGCTGGTATCATCAAAGATGAGCTTGTGGGGCCTTTTCGGGTTGAGGATGGAGTCAAGCTCAACTCCCAGTCCTACTGCCAGTTTCTGGAAGACACCTTCTTCAAGCAGTGGTACAGGAAGAAGTCTGCATCCTTCAAGAAAAACATTATTTTCATGCAGGACAATGCTCCATCACACGCGTCCATGTACTCCACAGCGTGGCTGGCAAGAAAGGGTATAAAAGAAGAAAATCTAATGATATGGCCTCCTTGTTCACCTGATCTGAACCCCATTGAGAACCTGTGGTCCATCATCAAATGTGCGATTTACAAGGAGGGAAAACAGTACACCTCTCTGAACAGTGTCTGGGAGGCTGTGGTTGCTACTGCACGCAATGTTGATGGTGAACAGATCAAAACACTGACAGAATCCATGGATGGCAGGCTTTTGAGTGTCCTTGCAAAGAAAGGTGGCTATATTGGTCACTGATTTGTTTTTGTATGGCAGAAATGTATATTTGTGAATGTTGAGATGTTATATTGGTTTCACTGGTAAAAATAAATAATTGAAATGGGTATAAATTTGTTTTTTGTTAAGTTGCCTAATAATTATGCACAGTAATAGTCACCTGCACACACAGATATCCCCCTAAAATAGCTAAAACTAAAAACTACTTCCTAATAAACTACAAAAATATTCAGCTTTGATATTAATGAGTTTTTTGTGTTCATTGAGAACATGGTTGTTGTTCAATAATAAAATTAATCCTCAAAAATACGACTTGCCTAATAATTCTGCACTCCCTGTAATCATGAAGTGGTTTTAGTCATGGATCTCGTCTGAAGTCTAATCACTGATCAAGTGTGTTGCACCAATAACTCATTTACATTATGCATTAACAACCCTGTGATGCAGCAGGATTTAAAAAAAAAAGTTTTGAACTACAGTATCATTCAGACACAAAGATGTCAAAAATCTGCATTTGTGGGTGGGTCCTCTCCCAGGTAAAACTGGAGTATTACTGGAGTAGATTCCATTTACATTAAGTACAAATGTATTGCCTTGTTTACTAAACTTTTGGTTGGGACAGACAAAATTACAGAAAAAACTGAATCATCTGCAGTAACAATAGTTAAGAGGTAAGACTACGGGCATCAAGTTATGATGCAAATGGACCCAAGGTTCGAATTCGCCTTTTGCCAAACTCGCTCTACTCCCTTTTTCTCATCACATATCAGATCGGAAAAGCATTTATTTTGAGTAAAAATTAAGAAAATATTAGAAAATAGAAAATAAAGCATTGTTTATTTACGTGTTTAATAAGTATTTATCAGTTAGGGGTAGGTAAACAGACATGTTTTCAATTAGAGATGATAAAAGGGAGTGGGTCCAATATCATTGGTCTTAAAAAGAGACCCACCCACATACAATGGTTCCGACGCCCATGACAAAACGCCTTGTTTTATCCTGTCAGTAACGGGTATAAATGATTAAGAAATAAGTATAAATACTTATCGCCCTTCACTTAAAAATATTAATACCAAATCTTTTAACTAATAGTTTTATCAATTATCATAAAAAATAAATGTGGAAAAAAAAGTGGGGAAATGAAGCATAGCTAAATGTGAAATTTAGCCTATTATAGTGGGTTTATGTTAACATTATTTTAAGTTCACTTGCAATAACTTAGTTTTGTAATTGTCATGTTAAATGGCTATAATTACAAATTGTATTAAGGAAATTGAAAAAAATCCATTAAATAGATGCATCGATTTTAGTATTGGTATTAGCAATAGTATTCTTCAGTACTTAATAAAATATGCCATTACATAAATTAAACATTACTTACTGTCATTGTCACGTCCCGCTCCTTCATAGTGAACCGCTTGAAGGTTTCTGCCTATTCGGCACCCTCCCACTTAAAGATCAGAAATTAGTTATAATGAAACATGCTCACAAAAAGTTTTGAATCACTGTCCCATTCAGACACACAGAGACAATCAACAATCAGCATGAATCTCAACTATGGTGACAATCTCCAAAAAGCTTCATGCCACAATGCATGCTGGGTGCAAGCATAGTACAAAACTCCCAGGATGAATTGCGGCATGAATAAATTATGCAGCTGAACGGTCCTATTAATTTTCTGAATTCTTAGTAGTTGTTGTTTTATCATGACTTCAACTTGTTTTTGAAATGTTCAGTGTTGATATGTTTATCTGAATACTTTTTTGATTGTCACCATTGTTGATGTTTGTATGAGTGTTGATTGTCTAAATGTGTACTTTTTTATATATTCATATTGCAACGAGAAGGCCCAAAATGTACAGTGGTAAAACTCCCGGTGCTTAAGATGGCCAGTCCACGATTAGCATTCCCATTTGTCATTTATATCAGATGTGATCAACACAACAATTACTGAACATTAAACATTTGAAAAAAAATCATTCATACCTTGAAATCTGTTTTTGTAGAGAAAACAGTGGTAAACCAGCGACAGGGTAATGGCGAGCAAGGCTCATTGATTCAAGTGGGGAGCGAATGCTGGCTCGTGTGGCCCGATCAAACAGACGAGCTACTGGAGCTCAAACTGCTCAAGAAGTTAATGCTGGTTCTGATTAAGGTGTCAGAATACACAGTGCATCGCAGTTTGTTGAGCATCACAACTGGACCACGGAGCAATGGAAGAAGGTGGCCTGGTCTGATGAACCATGTTTTCTTTTACATCACGTGGCTGGCGCGTCGCTTACCTGGAGAACACATGGCACCAGGATGCACTATGGGAAGAAGGCGAGCGGGTGGAGGCAGTGTGATGCTTTGGGCAATGTTCTGCTGGGAAACCTTGGGTCCTGCCATCCATGTGGATGTTAGTTTGACACGTACCACCTACCTAAGCATTGTTGCAGACCATGTGCACCCTTTCATGGAAACGGTATTCCCTGTGGCTGTGGCTCTTTCAGCAGGATAATGCTCCTGCCACAAAGCAAAAATGGTTCAGGAATGGTTTGAGGAGCACAACAACGAGTTTGAGGTGTTGACAATAATAATAGGTATGACTTTTAATTTGATTAATGTACTAGTAAATGTTGAAATTAACATCAACTGAGATTAATACATGCTTTAGAGATTTTTTTTTATTTAAATTCATGTTAACTAATATAACAAATTACCTTATGTAAAGTATTATTTGTGGCTTTATGCTCATTTTGTGCTGGTTATATAAACAAGCGTTTGTTTTTTTAAGAAATTGTGTTCTTTCATTTTTATTTATAGTGAATAAAAAACAACAGCACATGAAAGCTAGCTATAAAAAGTTTCCACAATGCTGCAGATTAACAGAATACATACATAATAATTAATGAATAGCAAAAATAAGTGCTTCATCTTCACTCAGAATATTCTTTTATGAGAGTAAATACTAAATAGTGTTCTGCTCATTTTAATGAAATGCAGTGATAAGAAAATGACTGAGACAGCCTGCTCTATTGTACGTATCTTTCAGTTGGATATTTGTTAGTTCCAGCGCACACATTCTGGAAGTTCTGGTTCCCATTTCCCATCTGGTCCACAAGTGACGAAACTCTCTCCAATAAGTTTTAAACCAGGTCTGCAGGCGAATGTCACTGTTTCCGAATTCATAGACAGGCCTAAATCCCATCATTTGTGCTCCACCTGGAACATGTGGGTGAGGACAGGTAATGTCTGAAAGGCACAGGAAATAGTCTGTTAATTCAGGTATTTAAATTAAAAGTTTGTGGTTTCAAAGTACTAAAACAATGAAGAAACATTAAAGGATCACAGAAATATTTCACAAATATGCATTTAGAAAAATGCACAATAAATGGAAGTTATTGTCTCCCAAAAAAAAAAAAGCGATTCTAAACAGCCAGAGACAAATCGTCAGTAATTCCAGTATCACTTCCTGAGAAACCTCTGTAGGTTTGAAATAAATTTACATAATGCCAGCCTATGGTCTTCATTGGTTGTTGGCGAGCAAAGTCTACTTTGCTCCTAAAACACTGTACTTGTAGCTGAGACCGGAAGAGTTTGGTTTATGTTGCATGTAGAGAAGACGCTGTTTTCAGCTGGAAAATCAAATCCACTCTGAAAGCACTTCCAAAGGATGAGAAAGATGCGGCAAAACTGATGCCTTCGTTACTCCTCGTATCACTGTATATCGTGCGGAGGAAGATCCGGAGCTGAAATTCAGATATTGTAATGGACGTTTGGTTTCCGACCAATCACAACAGACAAAAGAAGGGCTTTAAAGTTTTGACCTTGGATGAGACTCCAAAACAAGAATTAAGAACTTTAAAAATGGCATTTAAAATGACTCTTCCTGGATAAATGGCCACAAAATAATTGTGCACAGTAGAAACTGCGGTTGGTTCATCTTACCCAACTTGAAAACTTAACAGTCTTAGTTTATACTTTAAAGTTTATATGTACCTTTACACTCTTACCTTTACACCGTTCTGTGTCCAGTATATCTCTCTCTCACCAATCAGAGCCCCCCTTATAAAGATGAACAAATGATAAAGCTCAGGTTGCTTAATATTCCATCCCTTTCTTCAAAAGCATTGTATGATCACTATCATTACCTAGATGTGCAGTGTTTGACAAAAACCTGGCTAAAACCAAATTATTACATTACTTTATAACAGTAATCTTGGGAGGTAGACTCAATTAAACACGAGCCTCATCTGAAAGGCAAAAGGGGAGGTGTTACTGTAATTTATAATAACATTTATAATAGTACTGGCTGAAGATGAAGTTCTAATTGTTGGTGATTTTAATATCCATGTAGACAATGGAAAAAATGCATTGGGATTGGCATTTAAAGACATTTCTAAACTCTATTGGAGTTAGTCAACACGTGTCAGGACCCACTCAATGTCGTAATCATACTCTAGATCTAGGCTACACGACTGGGTCAGAGCATCTCCAAAACGAGGGTTCATAGCTTTTAAAAGGGCTTTTAAAACCTCATCCTCAGTAGCTTTCTTTTTCCAACGCTTAAAGCTTGAAACGAGAAAGTAAAGTCACGAACACTTTCAGTTTCCCTTTGTAAACGATTTCATACTTGATCCTCCAACACGTCTTCTGATAGTCTTCTGGCAAAAAGACAGCTAAAATGCTTGCTAAACTTTCCCAAGTGTCAATTTTAAATCTCACTGTCTCCCACCAATCACGGACAGAAGCATGCAGAACACTACGCATTGTTGCAAGAATTTCACTATTTGACACTGGTCTGAGTGCTAAAAAGTCTTTACATCTTTCCAAGTAAACTAGTGGATCGGTCTCATCATGCACTTTTAAACGAGTGGGTCTTGTTTAAAGTTACATACGGTAACTAGCCTAACTTGTATGCTGGAGCAACAACCCAGTGAGTTGACCGGCTGAACGCAATTTCACGAGATGAGCATAAACAGAGAGAGAGAAATAAATTCAGCGCTTTTATTTCCAACATGCTCTCATTCATGGCTTTTTTATTTAATTAATGTAAAGTTACATTTCTATTGTGACATGATGGATTACCTGACTCAGTGAGTTCATCTCTATTTTTAGCACCAAGTTTAAACTACATAGTAGCATCTCATAACATATTATTTGTGCATATCTCATTTGTGCAGTACTGGCTGTTATGTTAAATAAAGTTTATGAATTAAGGGATGCAAGTTATTTTACCCTCTAACACTGTTGTTGACTCATCTCCCCTCAGATGCAGTCCTTTAAAGGGTTAGTTCACGCAAAAATAAAAATTCTGTCGTTAATTACTTACCCTCATGACGTTTGACACCCATAAGACCTTTGTTCAACTTCGGAACACCTCCAGAAAGGCCTCCATTGACAGTAATGTAATTTCCTCTCTCAAGACCCATAAAAGGTACTCAAAACGTCATTAAAAAGTCCATCTCACTACAGTGGCTCTACAATAATTTTATGAGAATAGTTTTTGTGCGCAAAAAAAACTAAATAACGACTTATATAGAGATGGGACGATTTTAAAACATGGCTTCAGAAGCTTTGGAGCTTTATGAAACAGCTTATCGAATCATGATTCGGATCGCGTGTCAAACTGCTGAAATCAAGTGATTTTGGTGATCCGAATCATGATTCGATAAGCTGTTTCATAAAGCTCCAAAGCTTTATGAAGCCATGTTTTGAAAGTCGTTATTTTGTTTTTTTAGCGTACAAAAGCTATTCTCATCGCTTTATAAAATTATTGTAGAACCACTGTAGTGAGATGGATTTTGTAACGATGTCTTTAGTGCCTTTAATGGGTCTTAAGAGAGGAAATGACATTACAGTCAATGGAGGCCTTTCTGAGCCATCGGATTTCAACACAAATATTTTAATTTGTGTTCCAAAGATGAAAGGAGGTCTTACGGGTCTGGAACCAGGGGTGCACCAATCCAACTTTTTCAGTCCCGATACCGATACCGATGCCTGGGCTTTGTGTATCTGTCGATACCCGATACTGATCCGATACTATTGTTGAATTAATTATAAACTGTATACCTTCCTTGAAGAGACTAAAGGCACCAGACTTTACAAACTAAACATAAGTAAGACAACATAACAGATGTATGTAAAGTGTTGAATTCTTATTTATTTAAAATATCAGTTGGGTGATATCGATTTCGATCTTGATTCAGAGTCAATTCATATATATATATATATATATATATATATATATATATATATATATATATATCATACTGTACATATAAGGTAAAATTTGTTTGTCTTAGCACTATTTTAAACGCTTCTTGGGTCAAATTATGTACTCGCATTCATTAATATTAACTTGTATCATAAATATTCGGATGCGAGTTAATAACATTAAAAAATTTCACATTAAAGAAATCTAGTGTTTGATCATATCTAAATATTTCTTAAAATGCAGAACTGCAATACTTCTTTGAGCAACTAGATAAGATACATTTATATTTATTAAAGAGCCATAAAGGCACCTATTGGGTAATGGCAATACAAATGAACATTACAATTTTTTAGCCACAAAATTATAATGTTCCTCTTTGAATTGGAATTCTCTATTGTAACATTAATTACTACACTAATTGTAATATAAATAATAAAAATATTAGAAGAAAAATATCTTAAGTGGTCATTAATTGACAATTATTGCACAAATAGTATTTAGTACCAAAAGATCTCCTCAAAATATTTAATAAATATTATTGAACTAAAATATAGAACATTTATTTAATTGAAAAACAGTTACGGAGTATGGTCACATTTCACCATCAGTGAGTGTGACCAATTATTAAGAAATATATATTACTCTCCTTAATAAAACGATAATGTAAATGTGGCTTAATAATCAATGCACACTATGCTGGACTGATAACCAAAAATGTATGCAAACATCTGTATAGTGAAACTGTTGTGTATCCGCTTAAGCCATTCAAATGCACTGACACAGCGCTAAAAGTGCAGAGTGAGAGCATGACAGAAATGCGTGAGAATGCGTGAGAGTTGATAACCCTGCAGCCAACTCTCTGGCTCGCTCCATGTTGCTTCTAGCATGCAACACACGTGAAGCTGACGAATGACATAGGTTCATGTGACCACTGATGAGCCAATCAGATCAAATCCCTTTATGCTATTAAATCACTTTATCATCAATATGATGTAAATACAGTGTAAAGTTTAATAATTTATGAGGTATTTTGATTGTGAATGTTGTAAAGTAGCAAAGACCTGCAATTGGAGGATAGTGGTTACAGTACATGGACCCTACATGGCAGAAAATATATTTTAAACGTGTGGTTATGGAGGTATGCACAAAAAAACACCTCCACCTACTAGACCTAAAGGAGGATTGACCGTACGTTTAACTTTATGTTTATGGTTATGCCTATTCATGAATCTTCCAGTTGCCTTGAATGTTGATAAAACTGTTTACATTGGATATTTAAATGAGCTGAGCCAGCTTATTGATCTGACAGGCATCTATCAAACTTGACCAGTGGTTCCCAACCTTTTTTACTCGAAGGCCCCGCTTATCTTCGAATATATACCGCAAGGACCACCAACCCCTATCTTTTGTATTCACAAAAACATTTGTGAACATGTATTCTAGTGTTTGGCTATTACTTTTTAACTCCATGTTATATTTTAATATAAGATATATCCAAACCTTCAGGGTTATTTTTTTGCAAACATACATTACTTTGCAGACATTCTTTACAACTTACTCTGCTCAGTACAGTACAATTAGCGCAAATAAGCACAAGTCAACCGGCCATACCAAACAAGACCACAGGGAGATGCCAAAGGTCTGCAAATAACTACTAAACAGATCCATTCATAATGAATAAACACATTAAAACACAAATGAAAAATAAAATAATTCTGAATGTCTGAAAACGTATCCATCTGAAGTCGATGTCATCAGTTAACTTTAATCAGAAACGTCTGTTTGGAGCTGATGCCCATGTGTACATAAACACCACTGATCCTCAAAAACTTCTCCAAAACACACTTCCTCAGCGAACACCCGTGATAAAACGAGGCTGAATCCAGCTTCTTATTCGCAGCTTCTTATTGACGCTACCCGGTCCACATTAAAATACACAACGCTTCCGTGTCTTTAGTGATCGATATATTGGTCAACCACTGTTTATGAGCACTGTGAATTATTTTGTCACACACTGTTTTTAGCCTTAGGGAAGCATGCAATTTCAGATGCAGTGTGAAAAAAGCCTAAATTACCTTCAGGACGACACTCAGGCAAGTACAGCCACTGGCCATCTGCTCCACATGTGACCTCTGATGAGCCAATCAGATCAAATCCCTTAATGCAGGTGATGGTTACTGTGTCTTGGGGATTGTACTGCGTCCTCTCTCCACGTCTTATCAATCGGTTTGCCACAGCAGGTGCTGAACAGTAGATCTTTGACTCTTAACCAGGAGAAAAAAATTAATAAAGCCAAAAACTTGACAAAAGCTTTTGATGATGAATTCAAGAATTCATCAAAGAATTTAGATTTTGGTGCATCCCTAAAAAATATTAATCGAAATTCAGGTTGAGATGTAAGTTCGAATGGTTTCCAAAGTAAAATAATTTCAAAGGGGTGAATTCAGGGCAAATATATTCAGATAAATATTTTTCAAAATAAAATATTTCAAAACTAAGTATTCAGTAGCTGTTAAATTTCAGAGAATTATGTCTCTTATTTTCTTCCATACTTGTGTCTGATAAAATCTAAATATGCACCTCAGCTCTCAGATCTACATGGAGTAAACAAAAACAAAGTAAGTGTATATATGCACCTGCTGCCTTTTGATGGTGAGAAGTGCAGACTAAACAAAAAAGATAAATGGATTTTAAAATTTGCATGCCATCCTGCTGGTCATTGGATGGTGAGAAGAGCAACATGAGAAGGGGCTTGAATTGTACCAAAGTTTCATAAATGATTATGCAGCCTGACCCCTCCAGCGAGCTGCAGGATGTATTGCCTTCTCCCATTGTTTTTGTTTACTCCATGTAGTTCGGAGAGCTGAAGTGTATATTTAGATTTTCTCAGACTCAAGTGTTCAAAAGGTCACACACACACACGCTCACGCTCACAATAATATGCTGTAATACTCCATATTAAACTCAATAGAAAATAAAAAAATTTGCTCAGTCCTATCTGGTACTTACTGATTACTGATGGTTCCAACAGGGAAAATTTGAAAAAAATATTTATCTGATACATTTTTACAGCAGTTTAAAGTAGTGGCTGTTTTCAGCCACGAACATAACGAAAGGGTAGTGAATTTGAACAATGCACAAGGGTTAATCTAATCATAGATGTCACCTACGTCACTACCAAATAGAACGCCGCAATATTTACGACCGATTTCGCCCGGTATGGCCACCAAAAGTGCCCATTTGACTAAGAGAGAGACAGAGATACCTGTAGAAAATTTATATTTTAGGCTCTGATCCTTTCTTTTGTCCATTATTATCTGCCCCAGACTTGCCCTACTTGGCCTTCCATAATATACGCATATATATATCTTATAATCAGTGTTGGGAGTAACGTGTTACAAAGTACCATGTTACTGTAATTCCACTACTTTTAGCAGTAATGCGCATGTAACTAAATATTTGTTTAAAACCCAGTTTAAATACAGATTCATCTTCCCAGCGCTTTAATAAAATCTCTGAATATAATTTACTTGACGGTTTGAGTTGAAAATACCAAAATAATTGACAAAAAATCCAACAGTTAATTTAGTCTAAAGTGCAGTTATATTTAAGTTTTTTTTCACTAAAAGAATTAGGTATTTGAATAAACAAATATTTATTTTAATGCTTAATTTATCTGTGAAACTTCTATAAAAATATTTGAGAATGGAGAATTAAGTTGATCGGTTTCAAGAACCACAAATATTACTTAATTGAAATCAAGATTATTAATATTCAACACACACTGAATACATTGAGTAAGTTTCCTCGATTAAAACAATGCAATAACTTTCCAAATGGCGTTTGGTTGGCAAAATATGTTATTTTGGCAAGGTTGCCTGCTAAAATTCGCATTCCTGGATTTATATAATCACATAATTGGGGTCGCTTCATAATTGGGGTCGCTTCATCCACTTTCAAAGGAAATAAATTCGCAGTTACATCGCAGCCATGAAAACATGGGTTTCTTCCTTTCGATTACTTATAATTAAGTCTATTATAGCCTACCCATTCACATGCTTTACTGTGGTGAAGTAAAACAATGTAGGACGAATACCTTTTAACTTCCAATTGTATTTAACACAGTTTGTTCTTATTAGACTTGGCGCGTCAAGTTTATTTGAATAGCGCGATTCACGCACACACACACACACACACACACACACACACACAGGCGATTTTAATGTTGTTTTCTCTAGCAGTGCATAATCAAACACAGGCTAAATGTTTTGACCCTGTGGAAGATAAAATTTGCTCTTCAGGCATTTACAACACGTGTTGCTTTGCAACTTTAGGAGAAAACATTAAGACAAAGATATTCGAGAAGGTGTCTCCAGCTCGTGTCCCACATTCATCTCAAAGCTGACGCATCTTTGTGGGGAAATAAAACATTTTTTTTTTAAACTAATATTTAATTGTCTTAATCTTTATGTTACCATTATTATCTGATAATCGTTTAATTAGGCTGTAGTGTGTTGTTTCACTGACGGAAGTGCTAAAATAAACACGCATGCTTATGAAATGGATTATTTAAAAATGTAGGCTATATATCTGGCATAGACTACAGTATTTAAAATAGCATATATGCTTTAGTTATACTCTCAATTTAATTTACAGAGAAATCCCTGCAAAGTTTTTAGTTTAACTATAGAAGAGGATTAGTGTGAATTGTACTCGCAACGGGGGGCGTGGCATCACGATGGTGGCGCTCCATCGTGATGTTGGTCAGCCATCACGATCGTCCATCGGCACAACCCTACTATGCAGTTCACCAAAACTCTCAACTGCACATGCGCATGTGACGTCATCAAAATGTGAATGAAACCACCGCGCATGCGTGTCCAGTACGTGTTGGATCTGATCCAGTACTTCATCGTGCTACAGGCTGCAGCGACGACTTCTTGAAAAAGGGGTTTTTTTCCAAGATGGCGACCTAACCGCTACTGTTTTACCGAGCGTGCAAGCACCAAAATATAAACTAAGGGACTGACTGTATTTAGATTCTGAGTAGAATCTGGACGTGATTAATAAGCCATTCCTGATCATCGATGTCTACACGGGAAAAAAAGAGAGTGATGAAGGCGCTAAACAGGCCGCTGTAACAGGTTCGACAAACCCTCTTGTGTCTAGCTGTCATGACTACGCGAACTCGGTAGGCCAGCTGATTTTCCCTCGTATCCGGCAACACCATGCAAGCCTCCTACATCTAAAAAAACTCTCTTGAGAGATGATTGTGCAGATCCTCCATCTATCTCCGATATTGTGGATACCCTCTCGAAACTGATCAACGCGAGATCGGACGCCATTGAAAAAATGGTAGGTGAAAATACTATGAAAATAGAGGGACTAAAGTTGACAATCGACTTGGCCTGTAGAGAAATAAAGGATGTGAAACAACGGGTTGAAAAAGTGGAGAAATGCATGAGGAAAGAGAAGAAGGAGGTTGTTCAACTTAAGGCTAGAATCACAGAAATGGAAAATTACTCAAAAAGATGGAACTTAAAACTTTATAGGGTTCCGGAGGTGATTGAGGATGTTAAGATGGAGACATTCAGATCTGCCAAGCTCTACTTCCGCAAGACCAGAATAAAGTAGTGGAGGCAATTGACATTGTGCATCGACTAGGAAAGAGAAAACCAGATGTGTCCAAACCAAGAGGGGTCATACTTCGATTTCTGCCGAGATCATATCAGGATGCAGTCTGGGCAGCACCGAAGAACAACCCATTTCTGCGTGAAAAGGGCCTCAGATTTGCTGAAGATCTTCCGCAGGCTGTTAAGGAGATCAGAGCTAAATTATGGCCGGCGATTCAAAAGGCACGTAGTGAAGTGAAATCAGCATATTTTGTCGGGGGGCGTGCCTTCATCGTGCCTTCAACAATTCGAGGAAGATCCGCAGTAATTAGGTGATAAGGACAAAATGGCTTAATAACTTGCCTTTATATTGCCCATTTGGGCTATTTTCTGACTTCTTAATTCAGATAAAGATCACCTGGAAGGGCTTGTTTGCTCAGAGGTTCTTTGATTTCACCTGTCCACTGCTGGTGTTATAACGCCACGTTCGGTTCTTTCAATGAGACTTTCTCTTACATAGGCGACATTGGGCTACTTTCTTTGATTTCTCAAGTTTGGTGTTTATGTCTTTTTCGATTTTATCTCTAAATCCCAGAGGACTGCGACATACTTACGTAAAGCGTAACGCGTGAAGCACTTTTTTTGTTTGCTAAGCAGTTTAAAACAGACCTTTGTTTCTTTCAAGAATCGCACTCTATTCCTGAGGATAGTACATTTTGGAGATCGCAATGGGGGAATGATTTGTGGTTTTCCAACGGTTCTGAGCGTTCAGCTGGTGTTATTACTTTGGTGAATCGGTTTAATGGCAATGTTTTACATTCTGAAGGGGCTTATAATGGTCATTTTCTTATCCATGTCCTATCTGCTGTTAATATCACAATTTTAGTTATTAATATGTATGGCTACAACTCCAGTACAGAAAATACACGGCTACTTAAACTTGATAGAAAGCAGAATAAAACACTGGCTGTCTAAATTTCCTAGTCCATATGTTATTTTTGGAGGGGATTTTAACATTACTCTTAATAACCAAATTGATTGGTGGCCTCCAGGGAAAGATTCTTCGATAACTACGCAATTAAAACTATTGGACAACTACGCAAATAAAACTATGGATAGATATGATTTAATAGATATTTGGAGGCAAAAATTTTCAGACGATTCAGGATTTACTTGGTCTAACAAAAATCTTGGTAATTATTCGCACATTGATTACTGGTTGATATCCAAGGGTTTAAGATATTTCTGTTTCTATTCACCTGACTCCATTGACGGACCATAAAGCAATTTTGATACGAATCAATTTTGTCGCACTTGAGAGGGGAATAAGAATGTCCTATTGGAAGCTTAATAGCTCTTATCTTAGAAGTGAAACTGTTAAATTAGAAATTAACTGCTTACTTGAACGCTATCTGAAGAAAGCTATTACAGAAAATTCTTACTCGAATAACTGGGAGTTATTTAAGTACGAATCCTCAAAATGTTTAAGATCTTACGGTAGTTCTTATGCGCTGGAAGAGCAGAGTAGGATAATGTTATAACAAATATTTCTTCTATAATGGAGAAGGGATTAGATATGCTTACAAATGAAGATTAATTAAATCTGTCAGAATTGCAAAACAAATTAGACGATATCTATAAAAGAAAAGCTGATGGCGCATTTATTCGCTCCAGGAAGAAGTGGCTCAAGGAGGGGGAGCAAAACTCTGCATATTTTTTCCGCTTGGAAAAGCAACGTGCTATTTACAATACCATACATTAACTCAACATTAATGGCACGGTTACCTCTGATTCGAAGCTGATTTCTCAATTCTGTTCCTTGTTCTACAGTAAGCTTTATTCCTCAAATTACTAGAAAATAAAGATTTATGTGACAAACCTCTAAGTATTAAAGAAATAATAGATTCAATTGAACGATTAAAAAGTAATAAATCTCCTGCGGTGGATGGACTTACTGGGGAATTTTATAAGTGCTTTGCCCAAAAAGTGGCGCCGTTTCTATTGAATGTCTTTAATGAAAGTATTTCCATTGGCCAGCTTCCACCAAGCATGAATCAGGGTCTTAATACGTTGATACTGAAATCAAAAAAGGATTTATTATTTATTGATAATTGGCGACCAATTGGTCTTTTGAACAATGATTACAAAATTCGTGCTTGCATTTTTGCTGAGAATAAAAATCGTTCTAGACTCGATTATTGATCAAACACAATCTGGTTTCATGAAGAACAGACATATATCCAACAACATTAGGCTAGTTTTAGATGTTCTTGATTATTCTCATTTAATTTTGGATGAAAGCTATATTTTATTTTTGGATTTCTAAAAAGCATTTGATACTCTTGAGCACAAATTTATCTTTCTTAGTTTGGAAAGATTTGGTTTTGGTCCTTTTTTTTGTGACGCGGTTAGGACTTTACATTGTAATGCCAATAGTTCAATCAAATTAAAACATGGGACTTCTACTAGATTTGATGTCAGATGGGGTATACGTCAGGGTTGTCCTATCTCTCCCAATTTGCAGTTCAACTCTTAGCAGACCATATCAAGCAAAGCAACCTTGTAGGCCTCTCAATTGCAGGGAAGGAAGTGATCATCAGTCAATTGGCTGATGACACCACTCACTTTCTAAAAAATAGAGAACAAATTGCTGTAGCTTTAGAGGTAATAGATGTATTTTCTAAAGCTTCTGGTTTACGCCTTAATATATCTAAGTGTGAATTATTATCTATTATTGCAGATTGTGATGTTTCATCCAATTGTAATATTCCTGTAAAAGAAAGTCACCTATTTAGGAGTTGTAATAACAAAATATTCAAGCTATGCGCTGTTCTGAATTCCTGTCATTGACAAAACTTGTAAAAAATTTAAACCAGTGGCTCCAAAGAAATATTTCATTAAAAAGTAGGGTCTTACTAGCTAAAGCTGAAGGTTTATCTAGATTAACATATACAGCATTAGCTATAAATGCAGGACAATAAAATTTGTAAATTGACAGATAATCTTCTATTTAATTTTGTCTGGAGGAATCGTACCCATTATATAAAAAAAAAATGTTGTAATGAATACATATGAAAATGGAGGTCTAAATTTTCTAGATTTTAATACATTAAATCATACTTTTAAAATTAATTGGATGAAACACTTTTTAAAATGCCCCTCTTCAATTTGGAACTTTATTCCAAATTATATATTCTCCAAGCTAGGTGGCCTACAGTTTCTTTCACTATGCAATTATAATATCGAAAAATTACCTGTAAAGCTCTCTGCATTCCACAAACAAATGCTTCTTTCTTGGTCTCTTATTTATAAACACAACTTTTCTCCACATTGATATTTCATATGGAATAATCAAAATATTCTTTTTAAAAACAGGTCCTTATTTTTCAGAACTGGTATGATAACAATAACACTTTAGTCCATGATCTTTTTAATGAAGATGGTCTACTGTATAGCTATGGTGAATTTTTGAAAAAATGTAATCTTCCTGTCACGCCCAGAGAATTTGCCATTGTCTTCGATGCTATACCCACAGGTGTTATTACTAGGGCTGTCACGTTCATTAAAAATTCCTTTTCGATTTGAGACATAAGTGTTCATTGAATCGATTCTAAAATCGATTTTAAATGACATTTTCAATTTCAACACTAAATATACCCCAATCCACTGACAACTAACTGTTAACGGGCATTAGGATGAAAGTAAAGCGGACGCTTGAGACACACATTATTGGCGTGAAGTTACGTGCACAATGATAAACAGGAGTGCAACATTCTGGGAAAAAAAACATTAAGCAGAGAGGACTGCTATAACAGCACACACACACACACACACACACACACCGGGACATTTGACTGCACGTCGCATTTTTGACATGGTTGATTCTTCTTGCAATCGTAATGCAATTGACTATGGCCTACATTAAACCTTAATTGAGCGTTTACAGTCTTATAGCCTACAATAAAAGAGCCTGCACTGCCTACGCAGCCTACCTCAGCAGAGCATGTGCGGAGCTCCACTCATGAACTGCTCACGGGTAAAACGGTGTCCGCTACGGTGTCAGCCTATAGCCCTTTATTTCAGATAGACCTATATTTGATTCAGCATGTCACAGAGCATTTCGGATTGAGCGCGTGGCGCTGAGCGGAATGAGCTTCAGAAATTAACGGAATATTCAGAAAGGCGCTTTCTGGAGGAAATAGCATAAAAGGCTTACTGCACATTCTTTCTACGCACACAGTAATCGTCACAATATGACCTCATGTAAGTTTTAAAAACATAATTCAACATATAAATAATACCTGTTAATAACTTATTTACTTGTTTAATACGTTTTAAAAATAATAGTGTACATATGGTTAAAATCGATTCCCTATTTTCGTTTTTGAAACTTGTGTTGGTTGGTCCGATAGATTGTGCAATTGATTTTCGAACGTAAAGTGACAGCCCTAGTTATTACATTGTTTAAAGGTTGTGAAAGGACTCTTTTTGCTGTACCACCTCTGCTTGATCCCATCCATACAATGGTGGGCAATATTTGTCTGGTTCCATACTCTAGCAATAGGTCCATTCGTGCTCTCTTTCAGAGAGATATTGTTACCAAACCTTATGTAATTGCTTATTGGAACAATTTTGCCAACATTGTGGATTGGAAAAAAGTTTGGCTATTGCCACATAAATATCTTATTGTGGATAAAATTAGAGAAGTTTTTTAAATTAATTCACAGATTCTATCCTGCAAAAAGTTACCCAAGAAAGTTTAAACCTGACATTGACATAAAATGTGAGTTCTGCCATGCAAAAGATGAGACCGCTGTACATTTGTTTTGGGATTGTAACTATACAAAAATCTTTTGGAAGAGCTTTAGCAGGTATATTATTTATTTTGTCTACCCTCATTTTTCTTTATTTTGGAAATATGTTCTATTTGGTTTTGTTAATACAGAGAAAAACTTTGAAAAATAATTTACCTTATAAATGTATTACTTCTATTAGCAAAATTTCTAATTCATAAATGTAAATTTTCTAATCATAAGCCACTTTTCAAAGTTTTTCTCATTGAATTTAACCATTATCTTCAAAAACTTTCTGTATCGAAGAATGCACAAGCAAGGAAAACATTGTCTTGTTGCAGTCGTTTTAAAATCCCCATTTAATTTAGTCTCTTTTTCTTGGCTTTAATATACTCCAATTGCTTAGATATTTTACTTGAGCTTTCTTTATCTTTGTCTGCTGTTGTTTTTTTTTTCTTTTTTTCTTTTCCTCTGGCTGTTGTTCCTGTGCATGTTCTCCCTTTTGGGGCTATTTATTATCTTACATGTTTGTTTCTTTTCTGTAATGCTTTACTGTTCTCAATAAATAAAAAAATAATTATTATAAAAAATAAAAAAAAATAAAAAATACATAATTCTCTCGTCTCAGGGGGATATGAGGGGGGGAAGTATGATAATTCGAATGAGTCATTCCACGAAACCGGTACGATTTGGACTTACACATTTTTTGATTTTTTACCAAAATTTATTAATTTTCTGAACACCCCACAACATAATGACATGCTTAACTTGCAGAAAAATATATTTTCCCATCTGAGGCATCAAATCCCTATTATTATTGGTTACTTTTTCAAGATATGGGCACTATTAATCCTCAACCCCGTTATGGACACTATGGGAGTTCTCTGAATGCGATTATAAAATGTATTTGTAATGAAATCAACATTTTCCTATTAATCAAATGTCCCTCACACTAATTCATTAATCGCAAATATAAAAGACATTTCAATTTATACAAAAAGCTTTTAAAAATAGATTTTGGTGACCCAATAGATAAAATACACTTAAAAAGGTCAAAAGGACTCAAATTCTACTGGTTTCGGGGAATGACTCATACTCCTGGGTTTCTACTGATACAAAGCTTAATGCTAAATCGCTGAAGTAACCCTTTAAACATTTTCAATTAGTTTTGTGAACATTTTTAATAAAACAACTCACCTGTCCACCACTAAACTCAACTTATGTAACGTTACTTAAAACACATCTGAAATGAAAATGCAAGTTTGATTACAACACTTCATAAGAGCGGTTAGCAAGATTTTGCCTTAATAATTTAGAGCGCCATTTACTTGCATCAAACCACTCTGATATCAAACCACACTTTAATATGTGAATTATATTACCAGAAAACTGAACATTTAGCGTTGTCAAAATTCCATTTGTGCTTAAAGTTTATGGCTGCTATACATTTGACCTGCCACAAGATGGATACTATTGCCATGCTTCTAATCTTTTCTGGAAACAATCAAAGAAAAAGCTTCAAAGATTCAAAAGGCTTCATTTCTCCATCCCTATTTTACAGTGGTTTCATAAATTAATTTATAATACAAAAAAGCAAAACATACCTGATGCACATGTTAGTTCTCCATTTTCTGGAAGCAGATGTTGCTGTATTTTTGTGAAGACCGCCATCTTGCGCCGACGCACGTGATATCGGAAACACGACTTCGGCTATTAAGCATTTTGACACTGACAATCGCTGCACTGTTACTGAGCATGAGAAATAACAACATAATGATTTAGACTCAGTCAAGCTCGAAGGAAGATCATGGCTATTTACATACATTATATTAACGTGCAACGGGCCAGCCCATGACATTAACAACAAGGTGCTCTTTGTCATATCAGATATGCAACCAACACCACAATTACTCAACATATAAACGTTTTAAAAAATAGTCCGTACCTTAAATCTGTTTTGGAGGAAAAATGTTCCCGCTTCTTTCACTCAGAGCAATCTCTGATTTGCGCATGCGCGATCTTTAAAAAAAAAAAAATCACGGAGTAGCTTGCTTAGTAAACAATGCAAATGTTCTATTTCGGTATACATTTGTTACAGTATTTATGCATCGTTGTTAACCTAAGTTAATAAAATTACACGGTTGGTTAATTTTAGCCTAGGTCTATTAAATATTAACAGTACGAAATATGAAATTAACATCAAATAAGATTAATACATGCTTTTAAAAAATATATTATATTTTGTTTATCTTAACTATAACTAGTGAAACCTTAAAATGGTTATTTAATCTGCGCAAAATTGGCATAAAGCAACAAATAACATAGAGTTTCTTTGTGTTCTCTCATTTTTATTTATACAGAATAAAAAACAACAGAACGTGACAGCAAGCTATTAAAACAGTTTATGGTGTTAACAGAATTCATAAACAAAATAAATAAAACATTGCAAAAACATAAAAATAAAAAAATCTGATTGCTTCATTTTCACTCAGAATAGTCATTTTATGACAATAAATGCTTGTGTTTGCAGTGCACACTTCATATCAGGCAAAATAATCTATGCATATGTACTGGTGTGTTGGTTTTATCTAGTACAAATCAGCAAGTTTCTGTTTTATAGGTGAAAAGTCGTCAACCTTCAGCGCACTAGCTTAAATGTTAAACAAACATACAGCGATATGTGCCATCCTTTGAATGGTCTCTTAAAATAATCCACATTGCTAATCCTAGTTAGCCCAGCGATAGGTTACATTAGACAATAAGCCTTGAAAAATTCCCTAACCACTAAAAGTAATTCATATGTTGTCTTGGAAATATCCAAAGCCTGGTTAATTGCTTCTAATGAGAACAAGATACAAGAACTACACCAGGCTTAGCTAATTTACAAAACTAGCTGTCACGGTCCCGCAGAGTCAGTGACTGTACATATTCGGACAGTTCCGAACCTTCTTTTGTATCCATGTTTAAAAAAATCCCTCCAAAAACACACTTGTCAACATTGCATCCAGCGCCTTTTTATGCCTCCAGCTAAGCCCCGCCCACCATGAAACATTGCAATGTTTACAAACTTTTAAGGGGTCTATAGACAGACCTAAATCCCCTCATTCCTGCTCCACCTGGTACATGTGGGTGAGGACAGGTAATGTCTGAAAGGCACAGGAAATAGCTTGTTAATGCATGTTTTCAAATTAACATTTTGTGGTGTCACAAGTACTAAAACAATGAAGAAACATAAAGGGCCATATAAATGTTATTATTTGTTATGTGTTCAGCAAAATGCATAATAAAAGTTATTGTCTCACAAAAAAAGAACAGATTCTGAACTACCTGAAACAAGTAATTTGTAATTCCATTCTCATAAAATAAATTTGCATAATGCCATGCAGCCTATGGTCTTCACTGGCTGTCAGCGAGCAATGTTTACTTTGCCCCGCCCTCAAATACTGCACTTAGCTAATGCCCCAGGTAGTTATTTGAACCCGAAAGTCCCGACTTCAAACCGAGACTCACGTCTTTGTAGCGTTCTTGGAAAATTCACACCAAACTGCCTGAGCGCAAAGGAATTGTGGTAGCTAGATGTAAACAAAGCAGGGCATACCATAGTCTGAAGATGATGTGGTTCAATTTTCATTAAATAAAAAAAATAAAAAATCTGAACAAAAGCCCAGGAGTTCAAAAAAGGAGTTTTAGAAAATGGAAGGGAAATTACATCATAGGGTGCAATCAAATTATCTTGAAAATCGTCGGTTCAATAAACATGAGTGTAACTTTAGAGAGTTGGTGGTGCTAGAGTGATTGATTTGCTATGGTGACAGTAAAGACGGGCTTCAAACCCAGATAGCATTGTGACGTTGAATCAATGTTGAAATTCCATCAGAATCATCATATTGGTTGACGATGAAATTTCAATGCTAAGTAATATGGGAGCAATGTTGAAAATTCAATGCTAAAAAAATATTGGACCAATGTTGAAAATTCAATGCTAAATAATATTGGATCAATGTTGATAATTCCATGCTTTTCAGTGTTGAAAAGACAAACATTAAATCAATGTTGATAATTGGTCAGCTTAATTCTCCACTGGTGAGGTTTCTCTATCTGTCCCATCATTAAACATGTTAAAGCAAACCCAAATCAATTCATACATTTCTGTGAAATGTGAGCACATTCATTATTCTCAAAGGATGAATCTCCGCCAACGAGTGTAAAGAACTCCTACCATTAATTGAAATCAATGGGATATACCAGTTGTATTAATATTATTAATGTTTTAATTATTATTTTAAAATCTCCTCCATCATGGAAAAAATAAATCCTCTAGTGCTTTCGGCTAGCTAAAGCACATGCAGCGAGATATAAAATGACTGTTACAGAGACCTTAAAGGATTAGTTCACTTTTAAAAAACTTTTACTGATAATTTACTCACCCCCATGTCATCCAAGATGTCCATGTCTTTCTTTCTTCAGTCGAAAATAAATTAAGGTTTTTGATGCAAACATTTCTCCTTATAGACTCAATGGACCCCAAACGGTTCACGGTCCGAATGACCGTTTCAGTGCAGCTTCAAAGGGCTTTAAACGACACCAGACGATGAAAAAGGGTTTTATCTAACGAAACGATCGGTTATTTTTTAAAAAAAAAATCAAAAGTTTAAGTTTTATAAGCACAAATATTCGCCTTGCTCCGTTCTGTGATATGTGTACGTGACGTCACGTAATAAGCAGTAACGTTGAAAAGGTCACGCTTGCCGTAGGCGGAAGTACCGAGTGACTTTTTGATACAAAATCATATCAATTGCAGCCATACATGGTCTCTGATTGAAAGGAATAAATTAATAAGACCTGTTTAAATTAATTGGCATAGAACCCTGCTGTACATAAAACAAGATTGATTTTATAGTGTTTCTATGTTGATTCATTAAAAACGTGATTTAATTTCAGTTGAAAAAATCTTGATTTTATTCCCATCTTGATCTATTTTTCATCATTGAAATAACATTATTTTAGGGTGCAAACCTGATGAAAAATCAATGTTAAATTTCAACATTGATTCAATGATAGTTTAGTTGATGCATTAACATTGATTCAGCGTTGATTCAGTGTTTGTCTGCTATCTGGGATCTGTGTGCCAAATTTCATAACTTGACAGGCAGTCAATGGGGCTAAAGTCATTAGGTGATAGTGCTAAGTATATCTGGGTGTCGTCAGCATAGCTGTGGTAAGGCATTTTATACTCTCTCATAATTTGTCTCAGTGGAAGCATGTACAGGTTGCACAGGAGTGATGCAAGAATTGACCCTTGTCGTACTCTGCATGTCATGGATGTCCACTCAGATTTATGGTCACCTATACTAACATAGTAATCTCTCCCTTCTAAGTATGACCTGAACCATTTAAGGCCCATCCCAGAAAGCCAGACCCAGTTTTCTAGCCTGTCAAAAGTATTTTGTGATCGACAGTGTCTACTTCAGTTTCACCAAGAGTCCAATGTTGGAGTCCAGTGTCTTTCTGATGTTAAATTTAAAGCAAGAAACTACCTTTAGTGAGCAACATGCATTCTTCATATCACTTCAAATTTAGAATGAATTGAACTCAGATTAAGAGTTTCAGATTAAGTATTCAAACCAGGGCTGCATCTGAAACCACACACTCTCTTGAGTAGCTACTTATTTTGAATAAGGACGGCCGCTTAATTTTTTTTTTCTAAATGTTATCTGAACATACTACATTCTAGTGTTGTAGTATTCCAGATTGGTCACTTTTTAAAGTCCTCATGAAATCAAAATTGAACCCATTTACCTTGTTAGCACATATTACAGGTTTTAGGGTGAACAATTAATCCGTGCAAGTTAATACACAGAAAAAAATAGTTTGACGCTGTAATCTTTAATCAAAGTCTGAAAAGTTACTTCCGGTCTGGAAACGGCGTTCCTTCTCAGATGATGTCAGTTTGACGGCTTGGGTTTGAAAATGCGTAACCACTCCCCTCCAACCGTTAGTCTGCTATGAGCGATAGATGGAGAGGAGGAGCGCTGAAGTCAAACCCTGCCTACTATTCAATATTCCGTTTCACTTGGAAATACGCCACAGCACTGAAGAAAACTCACTTGAGACCTTTAAAGTCCCACTGAACCGAAGTAGCATCTCGATATCGACCGCATTTTTACTCAGTCTCAGGATTTTATTTCAAGACCGGTCTAGACCACAACTGAGGGCATATCACAAAATTATTTGTTAACATCATTGCAGTGATTAGACATTAAACTTGCTTTACGGTGCATACATTAAATAATAAAATATAAACTATGTAAATTAAAAAATATAAATTACAACAAATAACCACCTCTCTCTTGTATGTATTGTTTTGGATTCGGAGCAGCCCAAGGCGTTTCTAAGCGTGTTGTGTGAAATACAGACTAAACAACGACTCAAAACACCCAACCGCTTCATGAACACAGGATACGCAAACTACACATTTCAATTGGATAAAGCAAACCAGCGTCCCTAAAACGTTTTGATGGATGACGGTTGTTAAAAGGTAAAGATGACTGCAGTGACATAGTTACTACATAAGGCATGCGCCTGTCCGCTATAATGATGCGCAAACCATGTAGGCTCACTGAATAAATTTTTGTTTGGATAACGATTGTAATGAAGGTAAAAACAATTACATGCAGGTGTCATCCATTATAGTCACGCTCGAGTATGTTGTTATTGATGCCCAAACAAACCATGTATGTATGCTCTCGGCTCACTGAACGCTATAACATCGTATTTCTGCATGAACGCAGTTCAATATATTCACGTAGTTGTCAAAATGAATGTAGGCTACTGTGGGTGTTTTATAATGGATGCTCGCCGAAAAAGCGTGTTTTGGAGAAGTACGGAAGTGTACACATGGGCATCAGCTCCGTAAACGCCATTGCTTGTTCTGACAGAGGAACTGTTCACTGATGACATCAACTTCAAGTTTCCACACATTTAGAATATTTTTTTTATTTTAGTGTGTTTATTAATTATGAATGTATCTGTGTAGTAGTAATATGCATATTTGTACTTATTGTACTAACTGAGTAGTAGAGTAAGTACTTTTAAGTTGTAAAAAATGTCTGCAATGTATGTTTGCTTAAAAGAACACTAAAGGTGTCGTGTCTGCTGGCAGATAATAATCACGCTACAAGATCGTATGCTGTGCAACTCTTGTGGTTCTTTTACTGAACTGGAACTGAACTTAATTTCCTATACAATACTACAGGTCACCACTAGAGGGCAGGCTTATCACAAATATATGATAGCCAATAGTACATCCACTCACCTAAATGATTATTAGGAAGACCATACTACTGTGTTTGACCCCCTTTTGCCATCAGAACTGCCTTAATTCTACGTGGCATTGATTCAACAAGGTGCTGAAAGCATTCTTTAGAAATGTTGGCCCATATTGATAGGATAGCATCTTGCAGTTGATGGAGATTTGTGGGATGCACATCCAGGGCACGAAGCTCCCGTTCCACCACATCCCAAAGATGCTCTATTGGGTTTAGATCTGGTGACTGTGGGGGCCATTTTAGTACAGTGAACTCATTGACATGTTCAATAAACCAATTTGAAATGATTCGAGCTTTGTGACATGATGCATTATCCTGCTGGAAGTAGCCATCAGAGGATGGGTACATGGTGGTCATAAAGGGATGGACATGGTCAGAAACAATGCTCAGGTAGGCCGTGGCATTTAAACGATGCCCGATTAGCACTAAGGGGCCTAAAGTGTGCTAAGAAAACTTCCCCCACACCATTACACCACCACCACCAGCCTGCACAGTGGTAACAAGGCAAGGCAAGGCAAGGCAAGTTTATTTATATAGCTCATTTCATACACAATGGCAATTCAAAGTGCTTTACATAGAAAATGAAATTAAAATAGTGATAAGACTTAAGAATACCACGTGTAAGACTTAAAAATAAAAACAGGATAATTAAAACAGTTGTAAAGAGAATTTTTTAAAATAAGAAGACAATAGAAATATATAGTTGTAAAGATATTTAAAAAGAATAAAATTATTACAGTATATATAGATAAAAAATAAAATCAAAATCAAAAATTAAGAATATGCATAGATTAGAATAGGTGCAATCAGTGGGACGTACAGTGGCACAGTGCTCATTCAGTAAAGGCACAGCTGAACAGATGTGTTTTGAGTCTGGATTTGAATGTGGCTACTGTTGGAGCACATCTGATCTCTTCTGGAAACTGGTTCCAGCTACGGCTGGCACAATAGCTGAATGCAGACTCTCCTTGCTTTGAGTGAACTCTTGGTATTTCTAGCTGACTTGATCCTGATGATCTGAGTGATCTGATGGGTTTGTATTTAATCAGCATATCTGCAATGTATTGAGGTCCTAGGTCATTGAGTGATTTATAAACAAGTAATAATACTTTAAAATTGATCCTAAATGTAACTGGAAGCCAGTGTAAAGACCTGAGGACTGGCGTGATATGGTCATATTTTCTTGTTCTGCTCAGAATCCTGGCATGGCGTTCTGTATGAGCTGCAGCTGTCTAATGGTCTTTTGGGAAGGCCGGTTAGAAGACCATTACAATAGTCCACCCTGCTGGTGATGAAAGCGTGAACAAGTTTCTCTAAGTCTTGCCTGGAAACAAAGCATCTAATTCTTGCAATATTTTTCAGATGATAGTAAGCTGATTTAGTTATTGCTTTGACATGACTATTGAAACTCAGGTCTGACTCCAAAATCACACCAAGATTCCTGACTTGATTTTTGTTATTAGACCTTTGTCTCAAGATATACGTTCACCTTGAGAATTTCATCTTTGTTTCCAAATGTAATGATTTCAGTTTTGTCTTTGTTTAACTGAAGATAGTTTTGGCTCATCCAACTGTTAACTTCATCAATGCATTTGCACAGGGAGTCAATGGGGCTATAGTCATTAGGTGATAGTGCTAGGTAGATCTGGGTGTCGTCAGCATAGCTGTGGTAAGCCATTTGGTTCTCTCTCATTATTTGGCTCAGTGGCAGCATGTACAGGTTGAATAGGAGTGGTGCTAGAATTGACCCTTGTGGGACTCCGCAAGTCATGAATGTCCAGTCAGACTTATGGTCACCTATACTCACATAATAACCTCTTCCTTCTAAGTACGACCTGAACCATTTAAGGACCATCCCAGAAAGCCCGACCCAGTTTTCCAGCCTGTCAAGAAGTATGTTATGGTCAACAGTGTCGAATGCAGCACTGAGGTCGAGTAGCACCAGAATTGATGTTTTGCCTGTATCTGTATTCAGGCGAATATCATTTATTATCTTTATAAGTGCTGTTTCTGTGCTGTGATGTGGTCGGAAACCAGATTGAAAATTGTCAAAGTATCCGTTTGAGCTTAAGAATTTGTTCAGCTGACTGAAGACAACTTTTTCAATGATCTTGCCTATGAAGGGGAGATTTGAGATTGGTCTGAAGTTGTTCAATATGGAGTTATCCAGATTTCTCTTTTACAGAAGAGGCTTAACTACTGCGGTTTTAAGGGAGTTTTGAAAATTCCCATTGAGAAGTGATGAGTTTACCACTTCTAGCAGATCTGCTTCTGAACAGTTAAACACATTTTTTAAAAAAGAAGTGGGGAGTGTGTCAAGGAGGCAGGTTGATGTTTTAAGGTGCTGTACCGTTTCTTCTAAAATTTTATAATCAATTGCTTCAGTTTGGAATTGCTTCTGTTTGGAATTCAGGAGATTGTCTTGACCAGGACCACACCCCTAAATGCATTGAAGCAACTGCCATGTGCTTGGTTGATGAGATAATTGCATTAATGAGAAATTGAACAGGTGTTCCTAATAATCCTTTAGGTGAGTGTACATTACAAAAGGTTAATATATCTAGAATTTATTTTGTTTAAAAAAAATAATAAGGGTGTATGGTCGGGGGGCCTTGCAGTATTGTTTCGGAGAGGAGGGGGTAGTAGTAGAGTAGTAGAAGTAAGGAAATGTTTCCCGAGTCACCAGGGAGTAAGAGGTCGTTGATAACCCTTGCTAATGCAGTTTCAGTACTGTGGTTTTGGCAAAAACCAGACTGAAATAAATCAAAACTATTGTTGAGAGATAGATATAACTGCAATTGAGTGGCGACAACCTTTTCCATGATTTTTGAGACACACAACAAATTGGAGATTGGGCGGTAGTTAGCGTAGTCAGTTGGGTCCAGGTTTGGTTTTTTTTAAGAATAGGAGTAACTGCAGCCATCTTTAGTGACACTGGAACAGAGGCAGAGAGAAGAGACATGTTTACAAGATGTGAGATTGGTGCAGAAATGGCAGAGGTACAGTGTTTCAGAAGGGTTGTAGGTGCAGGATCTAGCCGGCAAGAAGAAGAATTGGATTTCTTTATCATTTCACTAATCAAGATGGGATTGGTCAACATAAAGTTATTAAGTGTTTGTATCTGAGCTTGCTCACAACTAGAAATGGTTGGTTCACCACTAAAAGTCCCACGTAATGCATCCAGCTTCCCTTGAAAGTGGTGCAGAAAAGAAAAGCACAAGTCATCAGATTCTTGTAGATAGGCATTGTGCACGCGTGCCTGAACAAGCTTTACGATGCTGAATAGTGATTTAGGCCTGTTGTTCGAGTTATTGATTAATTTAGCGATATAAGAAGAGTGAGCTGTATTGAAGGCGGTTTTGTAAAGCTTAATATGGTCTGAAAATGCTTGGAAGTGTACAGTTAGATGTGACATTACCCCCTCCTTAAGCTCCACTAGGGACGGGAGGGACAGACCAGCGAGGAACGGGAGGGACCGACCAGGGAGGAACGGGAGGGACCTACCAGAGAGGGACGAGAGGGACAGACCAGGGCGGGACGGGAGGGACAGACCAGGGGCGGGGCGGGAGGGACAGACCAGGGGCGGGGGAAAACAAAAAGTTCAGGAGGCCACGGCAGCCAGCAGAGTTCAGCCGGCACAGAGTCTGCCGGCACAGAGTCCGCCGGCACAGGGACAGCCGGAACAGAGACCATCGGCACACAATCAACCGGAACTGGGACCACCGGAACTGCCTCTGGGGGCTCGGAGAAGGTCCTGTGCTTCTTCCAAGCCCTCCAGACGGCCACCATGTCCGGACTTGGGACCACTGGATCAGGGATCACCGGAACACAATCCACCGGAACTGGGACCACCGGAATACGATCCACCGGAACACGATCCAACAGAACAGGGACCACCGGAACACGATCCACCGGAACTGGGGCCACAGGGACACGATCCACCAGGACACGATCCACCGGAACTGGGAACACCAGAACTGGGACCACCGGAACTGGGACCACCGGATCACGATCCACTGGAACACGATCCACCGGAACTGGGACCACCGCAACTGGATCCACCGGGACACGATCCACCGGGACACGATTCACCAGGACTGGGACCACCAGAACTGGGACCACCGGAACACAATCCACCGGAACTGGGATCACTGGAACACGATCCACTGGCACAGGGACTACCAGCACATAATCCAGTCCACCGAATCGTCACGGAGGAAGCCTTTCTACTCCTCCTCTGTTTAGGAACCACCGGGATCACCGGGACACGATCCACTGGAACTGGGACCACCGGAACACGATCCATCGGAACACGATCCAACGGAACTGGGACCACCAGAACACAATCCACCGGAACTGGGATTACCGGGACGATATCCACCGGGACATGATCCACCGGAACTGGATCCACCGGAACTGGGACCACCGGAACTGGGACCACCAGAACACGATTCACCGGCACAGGGACTACCGGCACATAATCCATAGGAACTGAGTCCACCGGAATTGTCATGGAGGAAGCCTTTCTACTCCTCCTCTGTTTAGGGACCACCGGAACTGGGACCACCGGAACTAGGACTACCGGAACTGGGTCCACCGGAACTGGGACAACGGAGTCCACCGGAGCAGAGTCAATGGAGTCCACCGGTGCGGAGTCAACGGAGTCCACCGGAGTCTCAGATCCTTAGCAGTCTTAAGAAATCTCAAGGCAAACCTTTTTATTTCCATCCCATCCTGGCAGAGTAATTGCAGGACTCGGAACCGTAAAATCCTCTCAACTTGAGGACATGTGTTGAGAGGTTCCTGACTAAAATCCTTCCTCTGCTGAGTCCTAGACATGGTCAGATCGTTCTGTCACGATCCTCACAAAAGACAAACGGGTGCGAGGACTCAAGTGCAGGTAAAAGGATTTATTTATAAAACAAAACATAAACACAAATCAAAAACCCACAAGGGAGCTAAACAACCAAACCACACAACTAAACACATACCAGAAAGGGACACGGGGAACCGGGAGACATAGACAATACAACGATCCGACAAAGACTGACAAACACATAAATAAAAAGGGGAGAAATCAAGCTGGGTAATGAGGGAACACAGATTGGGCAAATGAAACCAATAACGAGATAACAAGGGGGTGGAATCTAACAATGACAGTGGCACATGGCCACACTAACAAAACCCACATGTGCACACAAGACAGGACAGGCATGTGACAATTAGTTTTCCAAAAGAGACGTTCCAGCTGTCTGCCACTTGCTTTCATAGCCCGTAGTTCAGCATTAAACCACAACGAAGAATGGGACAAGGGAACAAACCTAGTCCTAATTGGAGCATGCTCATCCAAAACATCAACAATGGCAGAATGGTACAGATCAAATATTTTGTATGGACAGGTGGAATCAAAAACATCAGAGATAGCAGAAGAAGTAATCGATGCGGCAAACATACTAGCATTAATAACATTGATCTTACGATAAGAGATGTTAATATTGTCAGTACATTTAGTTGGACAGATTAATGTAAAATCAAGGGTAATAAGCTTGTGATCAGAGATAGGAGTAACCAGACCCTTGATGGCGATGTCATTCAAGCCAGATGTACAAACTAAGCCAAGTGTGTGCCGTGAGTATTAGTTGGGAAGTTAACATTCTGATAAAGTTCAAAGCAGTCCAGAACAGTCATTAACTGAGTCCTATTAGAGGAGGGAGTATCAACGTGAATGTTAAAGTCACCAAGCACGATGACCTTGGATGATGAATCACAGGCTAGCGTTAGTAGTTCACTTAGTTCCGAGAAAAAAATGTTTTGCTGTTTGGGTGGTCTATAAATTAGGATGATTGTAAGGGGACTGTTCGAGGAAGTTTTCAAAACCATATATTCAAAAGTCATAGTAGTGTTGAAATCCAGTTGAGAAAGTGTTACGGAGTTGCGATAAATGACCTTAAGGCCACCCCCTTTAGTAGATAAACGTGGCTTAGATAGGTGCTGTATGGTGTTAGCAGATTAAGATGCATGAAGTCGTCGGTGTTTGCCAGGTCTCAGTAAGGAATATCATGTCCAGATTTTTGTCAATATTGAGTTCACTTAGGTAGGGGCCTTTGTCCGAGATAGAGCGACAGTTCAGTAGAGCAAAGTGGTTTTGCAGCACATCTGAGTTATCAGCTAAATTGACATTGAAATCTGACTTTCTTACGCAGTCAATCGCGGTGGACGACAATTGCTTAGGCGTTTTGGATTGACCAGAGTTCTGTGACTTGACCAGATGCATGGGATAACAGTTAATATTGATTGCTGATAGTTAATGATCCTTTGGACTGAGCGGTGCACGTAGCGCGGGCGCAGGGTGATCCCGAGCGAGCGGCAGTGCTCGTACATTTCAGAGTTGAGGGGTGGGTGCCGGTTAAGCGCCCTTAGTTCGCGTGACAGACTCACAATACTCCATATTTTTTTGCCATACAAATAAGAAAACATAATTATAAACTATAAATTGTCTTCTTTTATTTGTGTACACTACATGCACAATTACAACAAAAGCCGTTGATTCATGGAACATATTTTGCATGCACTCCAAACGCTGCAAATTTCGATTTTTGAGACATAAGTGTTCATTGAATCGATTCTAAAATTGATTTTAAATAACGTTTTCAGTTTCATATAAACTTAAGACGTTATATATACGCCAATCCACGGACAACTAACAGGTATTAGGATGAAAGTAAAGAGGGCGCTTGAGATGCACAAGTCAGCTATATTTCTGATGATTTATTGCCGTGAAGATTCGTGCACAATGACAAACAGGAGTGCAGCATTCTAGAAAAAAAAAAAAAAACAGTAAGCAGATTGGACTGCCATGACAGCACACAATTAACGGGACATTTGACTGCACATTGCATTTTTGACATTGATTCTTCTTGCAATCGTGATGCAATTGACTATGGCCTACATTAAACCTTTAAATAAAAGGGTTATTGAGCTTTTACACCATCCTATAGCCTACGATAAAAGAGCCTACACAGGAAATAAAATTAACTAAAAAAAAAACGCCTACCTCACCAGAGCATGTCAGAGCTCCAGTCATGAACTGCTCACGGGTAAAAAAAAATATTAAATATAATATTGTTATTTTTAAATTTAATTTAGCCTACCTTGAATATGAAAATTGAACAGGACAAATAAGATGGGTAATATAGGGGTCAGAAATTATTTTGACTATTTTGATTATTTTAATAAATTGTATCTTAATTTTAATCAATTGTTTTATCGAAAAATTGCATTGATTTAATAATTAATAAGAAAATATAGAAAACAATGACATGGAGGCACTGGCGCAGAGTGAGCAATGGCTTAAATGAACAGCTACTAGAAAAAAAGCTTTAGTTGGGGCAGCCCTATAGCCATTTATTTCAGATTTAAATTTGATCCAGCGTGTCACAAAGGGCATTTCGGGTTGAGCGTGTGGCGCTGAGTGGTATGAGCTTCAGAAATGCAGAAACTGAATATTTAGAAAGGCGCTCTCCATTCTGGAGGAAATAGCTTAATTCTGCTCATTCTTTCTATGCACACAGCAATCATCACAATATGACCTCATGTAAGTTTTAAAAACATAATTCAACATATAAATAATACCTGTTAATAACTTTTTTTATTTGTTTAATTTGTTTAAAAATAGTAGTGTACTTATTTGGTTAAAATCGATTCCCTATTTTCGCTTTCTAAACTTGTGTTGGTTGGTCTGATCGATTGTGCAATCGATTTTCGAACGTAAAGTGACACCCCTAATTGGCTGTTGGTCATCGCCGGTGTTATTTTCTGTCAGAACACATTTCACACATCAGGATTATGAATCACCCACAAGTCCAGATATTTAGCATGCCAAATATCTCACGGGCGTCAGCGATTCTCTCTGATCGTGTCTTTGATCATTCACACTGCATGATTGTCACTCGCGTGCACGAGCATCGATTTGCCTATGATTTCGGGCATTTGTCGGCGATTTTGCAAAACCTGTTGGCGAGTCAAAATTAGGGCTAAAATCGGGCAGTCTAAACTCGGCATTACACAGGTTATTAATGTTTGTAACTCATTAATAAATGGTTCACAGGAGTCCACCTTACATTAAGGTTCTAACTAAGTAACTAATATTGGAATTAAGAAATTCATTATTAATAAATCATTTGAATATGATTGTGCTCTTGTTTTTTTGTTTTTTTTTCACCCGAAATAAAGTTCTTCTTTAACTTCATAAATAAGAAATCAGTTTTTATACACTGCTGTGGATAGGTATCATGAACCTTTTGTGGAATATCATGGTGAGACTGTAACTTCTGGTAAGGAACATTTAAAAATCAAAGTCAAAAAAATCAAAAGGATATTGATGAGATATCAATGAGAAAACCACATACAACACCCTTCAGTCTCACTATGAAAGTCTATTTTGCTGCATTATTAAATAAATCAGGAATCTGGTTTTGATTTAAATGTGTGTTAATAAATATATTTATTAAGCATTTATGACATGTGAGTTAAAAAAGAACACTATTTGGCAGGCATTGCGTTTGTTACCCTTTTTATTCATGAAGTTATAACTGCTTATCAATAATTTATAATGCATTTGTAAATGAGTTATTAGTCGTTAACAAACCCCTTTATAAACCCTTTACAAAGGACACAATGTAAAGTGTTACCCAATAGGCTTATTAGTTATATTTAGCCTATACCGGGCACTCATGCATAAATATCATATCAACTTTAATCTCTTCTGGAGTCAGAGACAACTGTTTACATCAAATGGCCTCCACCCAAACAATCTTGATGCAAGAGTGCTAAAGGACAATATTTATTTCTCCCTTCATCATCATTCAGCTTTGTGTGCCAACCCACTCAACCTGGATGTCACACACACACACCTGTAGAGAGTATGGATGACAACAGGACCTCATTTCAGCACCTGAATGGACATGCAGTTGACACACCCCACAAGGAGAATGATAACACCATGCAGCCACAACAACCACTGCTCACGGACACTCATAATGAAAAAGAACAAAATTGCTTACCACAGCTATGCTGACGACACCCAGATCTACTTAGCACTATCACCTAACGACTATAGCCCCATTGACTGCCTGTCCAAATGCACTGATGAAGCTAACAACTGGATGTGCCAAAACTATCTTCAGTTAAACAAAGACAAAACTGAAATCATTACATTTGAAAACAAAGATGAAATTCTCAAGGTGAACGCATATCTTGAGGCTAAAGGTATAATAACAAAAAATCAGGAATCTTGGTGTGATTTTGCAGTAAGGCCTGAGTTTCATTTGTCATGTCAAAGCAATAACTAAATCAGCTTACTAACATCTGAAAAATATTGCACAAATTAAATGCTTTGTTTCCAGGCAAGACTTAGAGAAACTTGTTCATGCGTTCATCACCAGCAGGGCTGACTATTGTAATGGTCTTCTAACCGGCCTTCCCAAAAAGACCATTCACCAGTCTTTACACTGTCTCCCAGTTACATTTAGGATTGATTTTAAAGTATTATTACTTGTTTATAAACCAATCAATGACCTAGGACCTCAATACATTGCAGATAAGCTGATTAAATACAAACCCAAGGAGGGTCTGCAACTCTATGTCCGACTGATTGTACCTTATCTTATCTATATATCATATTTTTATTATTTTTATAACTGTTTTAGTTTACCTTTGTTCTTTTCTTTGGTTATTGTTGTTGTATCTATATATCATAATTTTTATATTTTTAATTCTCTTTACATTTGTATATTTCTATCTCTGATGCATCTGTTGATTATTATTGTTGGTTAGGGCTGTCTGACTTGAAGAGATTGGAGAAGGAGAGCAGTGTGCTTCTCTTCATTCTGTGGTAGAAGACAGTGAAGAGAAGCGGACTCAAGAAAGGGGAGGTCCTGTGGGTCATATGTAAGGTCCCCTATAGGAGCCCGTCCTAGACCAACTTGCTTTTTAAATCTCTTTACAGTTGTTTTAAATTATCATTGTTTTTGTTTTTTTATTCTTACACAGGGTTTTCTTATTTCTTACTTAAAGCACTTTGAATTGCCATTGTGTATGAAATGTGCTATATAAATAAACTTGCCTTGCCTTGCTCTAGGTATGTATGGACATTCTTTAATGTCTGCTTTTAGACCATTTTATGTAGCCTCTCATTGAAATCGAATTAAAGTTCAAATGGTTTTCTTTTCATTTCTGTCCTGCGTGTTTTCAATGACATAGGTATGGCCTACAAAACATTAAAAAAACTGCAGGCCTAAAGAATTCTTCACTGAAAAACAAAACATAACAAAATACAATGACTACAAAGTGTGACATCTCATAGTCTGAAAATTAGTGTAAGTTTATCTTATAGAAAACATCCAGTGAGGTAGCCTTGACATTATTAAGGCCTATTATTATTATTATTATTTATAATAAAAACAAAGGCGCGCATCGCGGTGACGCAGAGCGTGACGCATGCATATAGCTGTTACGGGTCGTTTTACAGGCACATAGAGCCGTGACAGATTGAGTGGGAGCTGCGTATAGCCGTGCCGGGTCAAGGTTTAGGTGGTCTTGACTTCAACACTACAAACTATCATATCTTCCATGTTGTCATAATCTCCCGATTTACCAGCGTCAGTTACGTCGTTTCACCACCCTTAAAAAATTATCTCCCGTCACGGGATAGTAAAATGTTCAATCTCACTGGAGATAGTAGGTCATTAGAGTACATTTTGCCAAGTCTTTTATAAGTACTGTAAATTCTTTTGTCACAATGATTTCAGATGCAGTGTGAAAACAGCCTAAATTACCTTCAGGGTGTAGAAACCTTTTTCCTCATTGAAGCAGAGACCAGGAGACATTGGGATATCTTTCAAGCAAAAGTAGTTCTTTATTGAGACACACAATGTGCGTCGATGTAGTTATCCAACAAGACTGACTAAGGCAGTCAAATTTGTAGTTTTTACACATTCAAGAGGGAGGGATTAAACTGGACTGACAAGATCGCCCAAACCTTCACATTTTCATAGAGGAAAAGGCACATCTGTACCCTAAGCTTGTCATGCCAAATGGTCAAGAAGTGCATAAAAACAAAGACTAATTTACCTTAAAATGTAAAACACAATGCACAACGGTTTCAGTTTTTATACTATTACAATGGAACCTAGATATAACAATTTTTAAATTTGTAATAACACAAGGGCAACACAAGTTCTGCCACTGGCCATCTGCTCCACATGTGACCTCTGATGAGCCAATCAGATCAAATCCCTTAATGCAGGTGATGGTTACTGTGTCTTTGGGATTGTACTGCGTCCTCTCTCCACGTCTTATCAATCGGTTTGCCACAGCAGGTGCTGAACAGTAGATCTATGACGCTAAAGTAGGAGAAAAAAACAAGTCATAAAGCCAAAAACTCAACCTTCCATGCATGACCCCTAATTATATGACACCATTAAAAACAAGTGTTAATGCAAGTTCTCCTATTCACAGATCTTATAATCTACAAGTCAAAAAAGCAACTAATAAAAAGTAATACAATTTACATAAATAAAAAATTAATTAATTAAAAGAATTACACTTAGAAGTTTAATACCTAACCAGCAGGCCACAGGCACCATAAGGCACATGAATAGGCTATAGATTTTGAGGAAGGGTGACCAAAACTGAATGTCAGGACGATGTCTAATTCCATCATCAATTTGACATTGAAAACTGACAGCAGCTGACCTTGATATTTTACTGGTTTTAAATCAACGTCAAATCCAGTCTCTACCAAATGTATCATGGCAATTTCTTAATAATGGCAAAGACCAACATTTTAGGTACAGTTACCAAAACCCAACATCTGCTATACGTCATAATGTTAACATCCATACAGTGCTAAATTACAAAGTGACAGGAATTCAATGCCTATCCAATGTTGGAGATTTATATCAAGTCAGTGTTGTTTTTTTTATGTCAACCTGATTTCACCAAGAGTCCAATGTTGGAGTCCAATGTCTTTCTGATGTTAAATTTAAAGCAAGAAACTACCTTTAGTGAGCAGCATGCATTCTTCATATTAATTAAAATTTTGGAGGAAGTTAAACTCAGTTTCTTATTAAGTATTCAAACCAGGGCTGCATCTGAAATCACACACTCTCTTGAGTAGGTACTTATTTTGATTAAGGACGACTGCAAAAAAACATGTTCTAAATGTAATCCCTCCTGTTCCAACCGCCCGCACCAAACGGGACCGGAACTCAAGTCCGCCAGCATGAGAGTTAGATTCTCTAACAAGGAGGGAGACTGAAGGCTGAAACCTCTAGCTTCAGTCACTAGAGCATGTCTTGGGATCAGGGGAGTGAGGTTTACTCACACAGCAACTACAAGCTGGCCCCCGTTATATACAGGTCCTTCTAAAAAAAATAGCATATTGTGATAGAAGTTCATTATTTTCCATAATGTAATGATAAAAATTTAACTTTCGTATATTTTAGATTCAATGCACACCAACTGAAATATTTCAGGTCTTTTATTGTTTTAATACTGATGATTTTGGCATACAGCTCATGAAACCCAAAATTCCTATCTCAAAAAAATAGCATAGGTGGACTTTTTTGTGTTAAAAACACTTTCCTTTTATTGGTCGGATGAAATATGCTAATTTTTTGAGATAGGAATTTTGGGTTTTCATGAGCTGTATGCCAAAATCATCAGTATTAAAACAATAAAAGACCTGAAATATTTAAGTTGGTGTGCAATGAATCTAAATTATATGAAAGTTAAATTTGTATCATTAAATTATGTAAAATAATAAACTTTTTGCACAATATGCTAATTTTTTGAGAAGGACCTGTATATGTAATCCGAACATACAACATACTAACATATCCGCCATGTTAACATAATCAACTGACCTACCAGCGTCAGTTACATCGTTTCACTGATATTAACAAATTCTCTCTGGTTGCATCACGGGATGATAAAATGTTCAATCTCGCAGGAGATAGTAGGTCATCTGAGTACATATTGCCAACTCTTTTATGAGTATTTTGAATTATTTTGTCACAGGCTGTATTTAGCCTTAGGGAAGCATGCGATTTCATATACAGAGTGAAAAAAGCCTAAATTACCTTCAGGACGACACTCAGGCAAGTTCTGCCACTGGCCATCTGCTCCACATGCGACCTCAGATGAGCCAATCAGGTCAAATCCCTTAATGCAGGTGATGGTTACTGTGTCATGGGGTTTGTACTGCGTCTTCTCTCCATATTTTACCCATCGGTTTGCCACAACAGGTGCTGAACAGTAGATCTTTGGCTCTTCATCTGAAATCACACAATCTCTTGAATAAGTACTTATTTTGAATAAGGATGACCGCTAAAAAAAACATGTCCTATATGTAACTCCTCCTGTTCGAAACACCCACACCAAACAGGTCTTGAACCCAGGTCTGCCAGCATGAGAGTTAGATGCTCTAACAAGGAGGGAGACTGAAGGCTGAAACCTCTAGCAACAGTTGCAGCCTTTAGCCTCTTGAGATCAGAGGAGTGAGGTTTATTCACACAGCAACCAGGGTTCTAAATTAACTTTTTTGATCACCAGCCAATGTGGCTGGTAACTTTCTAAAGTTAACAGCCAATCAGAATTTCCACTAGCCAAATTTTTTTCCGGAGAAAATAAGAGAAATTATGAGTGCCACTGAATGCATTTGCTAATTTCATTAACATTGCAGGCATGAAAAACACATATTAAGTACACAGAGGCGGACAGTAGTTGAGTATTTTTATTTTCTTCTCAAGTAACTTTTTTTCTTTGGAAAACTTTTACTTCACTACATTCCAAAGCATATAAAGTCTTTTTTTACAGCATAAATAAAAGTTGTTTTCGTCCCTTTAATACTTAATTACATAAAATGTAGTACTTTATACTCCTCATGTAAAACTTTGAATTACATAGTAAAATTAGACAGTACTACATTTTTGAATGTAATTAAGTATTAAATTATATTTAATATGAAATGTATTGGAGTTAAAGTAGAATGTTGAGTTTTGGAACATTGTGAAGTAAAAGTTTTCCAAAGAAGAACACTGATAAAGTACATATACTTGAAACATAAAATTACTCGGAAAGAAAATATACTTCAATACTGTGTCCTTCTGAAAGTACAGTGCATACAATAAAATATTCAGAGAAAGTGCAAATCTTTAATTTAAAGTTTGGGATCTATCTATCTATCTATCTATCTATCTATCTATCTATCTATCTATCTATCTATCTATCTATCTATCTATCTATCTATCTATCTATCTATCTATCTATCTATCTATCTATCTATCTATCTATCTATCATCTATCTATCTATCTATCTATCTATCTATCTATCTATCTATCTATCTATCTATCTATCTATCTATCTATCTATCTATCTATCTATCTTTTGAATCGCATGTCTTCAGAGCTCTTCTTTAGAGGTGCCATCAGAATCTGAGCCACCCTCTGTTCCTTTTGTTTGTGCACAAAGTCACAAACATTTTTGTTTAGTTTTTTTCTTTTGTGTATATGCAGCAATCCTGACAAAACATAACAACATTTTCGTGATCAAACACAAGCCATTCACGACACGTCAGCCATTTACATTTACTTTCTTTGTTTCTCTGTCGAAATCCTCATCCCCTACTTCGTTCCTCTTCTCGCCCCCAGAGATCTATCCCAACCACCACCGTATTTAGTTTAATCTTAACTTTTTACTTTACTTGCTAACTCCCTCGTCTTTGAGTTTATGCTACCTGCTCTGGCTCTGTTCGCTCTTGGTTTCCATGGTTTCTAGCGCTGGTTTCACTGCAAACTGCGAGCAATCAATGGGCGTATGAAACGTCATCGCGTAGCATTACGGCACAGTGTTCATGGGAAATGTAGGAAGTACTGCCAGGGGGTTTTTGACCGAGAACAGAGCCTCATGTATGTAACCCATCATGCTTCACCAGCCAAACTGGCTAGTAAGTGTTACTGGCTAGTAAGTAAACTGGCTAAGGCGGGTGTTAATTTAGAACCCTGAAAGCAACTACTAATAGGCCTCTGTTACTCCGAACATACTACAAACTAACATATCCTCCATGTTAAAACAATCACCTGACCTACCAGCATCAGTTATGTCGTTTTACCGCCATTAACAAAATCTCTCCTGTGGAATCATTGGATGGTAAAATGTTCGATCTCGCTGGAGATAGTAGGTCATCAGAGTACATTTTGCCAACTCTTTTATGAGTACTGTGAATACTTTTGTCACAGGCTGTATTTAGCCTTAGTATGCGATTTCAGATGCAGTAAGAAAAAAAAACACTCAGGCAAGTTCTGCCACTGGCCATCTGCTCCACATGTGACCTCTGATGAGCCAATCAGATCAAATCCCTTAATGCAGGTGATGGTTACTGTGTCTTTGGGATTGTACTGCGTCCCCTCTCCACGTCTTATCAATCGGTTTGCAACAGCAGGTGCTGAACAGTAGATCTTAGGTGCTAAACCCGTTGAAAAAAAATATTCATGAAGCAAAAACTTGACAAAACCAAACATCTGATGGTTGTCATTATTATATAATCTCATTGCATCATATGAATATCAAGTATCAATATTTTAGCTATGGTAAAAAAAACAACAACAATTGCTACACATCATAATGGTAAAATCCAGACAGTGCTAAATTACAAAGTGACAGGAATTCAATGCCTAATCAGTGTTGGAGGTTGATATCAAGTCAATGTTGGGTTTTGACGTCAACCTGATTTCACCAAGAGTCCAATGTTGGAGTCCAATGTCTTTCTGATGTTAAATTTAAAGCAAGAAACTACCTTTAGTGATTCTTCATATCAAATAAAATTAAGGAGGAAGTTGAACTCAGTTTCTTATTAAGTATTCAAACCAGGGCTGCATCTGAAATCACACACTCTCTTGAGTAGGTACTTAAAGTGGGTACGGAAAGTATTCAGACCTCCTTCAATGTATTACTCTTTGTTAAATTGCAGCCATTTGCTAAAATCATTTAAGTTCATTATTTTTCTCATTAATGTACACACAGCAACCCACATTGACAGAAAAACACAGAATTGACATTTTTGCAGAGTTTTTAAAAAAGAAAAACTGAAATATCACATAGTCCTAAGTGTTCAGAGCCTTTGCATATATTTAACTCAGGTGCTGTCCATTTCTCTGATCATCCTTGAGATGGTTCTACACCTTTATTTGAGTCCAGCTGTGTTTGATTATACTGATTGGACTTGATTACGAAAGCCACACACCTGTCTATATAAGACCTCACAGCTCACAGTGCATGTCAGAGCAAATGAGAATCATGAGGTCAAAGGAACTGCCTGAAGAGCTCAGAGACAGAATTGTGGCAAGGCACAGATCTGGCCACGGTTACAAAAAAAAATAATGCTGAACTTAAGGTTCCTAAGAGCACAGTGGCCTCCATATTCCTTAAATGGAAGACATTTGGGACGACGAGAACCCTTCCTAGAGCTGTCTGCCCGCCCAAACTGAGCTATTGGGGGAGAAGAGCCTTGGTGAGAGAGGCAAAGAAGAACCCAAAGATCACAGTGGCTGAGCTCCAGAGATCCAGTCACTAGATGGGAGAATGTTGTAGAAAGTCAACCATCACTGAAGCCCTCCACCAGTCGTGGCTTTATGGCAGAGTGGCCTGACAGAAGTCTCTCCCCCAGAGCAAGACACACGAAATCCCGCATAGAGTTAAAAAACACCTGAAGGACTCCAAGATGGTGAGAAAATGTTTCTCTGGTCTGATGTGACCAAGATTGAACTTTTCGGCCTTAATTCTAAGCAGTATGTGTGGAGAAAACTAGGCACTGCTCATCACCTGTCCAATACAGTCCCAGCAGTGAAGCATGGTGGTGGCAGCATCATGCTGTGGGGGTGTTTTTCAGCTGCAGGGACAGGACGACTGGTTGCAATCGAGGAAAAGATGAATGCGGCTAAGTACAGGGATATCCTGGATGAAAACCTTCTCCAGAGTGCTCAAGACCTCAGACTGGGCCGAAGGTTCACCTTCCAACAAGACAATGACCCTAAGCACACAGCTAAATAACGAAGGAGTGGCTTCACAACAACTCCGTGACTGTTCTTGAATGGCCCGGCCAGAGCCCTGACTTAAACCCAATTGAGCATCTCTGGAGAGACCGGAAACTGGCTGTCCACCAACGTTTACCATCCAACCTGACAGAACTGGAGAGGATCTGCAAGGAGGAATGGCAGAGGATCCCCAAATCCAGGTGTGAAGAACTTGTTGCATCTTTCCCAAAAAAATAGTCATGGCTGTATTAGATCAAAAGGGTGCTTCTACTAAATACTGAGCAAAGGGTCTGAATACTTAGGGCCATGTGATATTTCAGTTTTTCTTTTTTAATAAATCTGCAAAAATGTCAACAATTTTGTATTTTTCTGTCAATATTTCTGTAATATGTGTACATTAATGAGAAAAAAAATGAACTTTTAGCAAATGGCTGCAATATAACAAAGAGTGAAAAATCTAAGGGGATCTGAACACTTTCCATACCCACTGTATTTTGAATGAGGACGAACGCAAAAAAAAACATGTTCTATATGTAACCCCTACTGTTCGACCCGCCCGTTCCAAGCGGGACTTAAACTCAAGTCCCTCAGCATGAGATTTAGATGCTTTAACAAGGAGGGAGGCTAAAAGCTGAAACCTCTAGCTTCAGTCGCTAGAGCATCTCTTGAGATCAGGGGAGTGAGGTTTACTCATACAGTAACTACAAGCTGGCCTCAGTTACATAAATGTAATCCGAACATAGTACAGACTAACATATCCTCCATGTTAACATAATCTACTGACCTACCAGCATCAGTTACATTCCTTCACCGACATTAACAAATTCTCTCCAGTGGCATAATGGGATGGTAAAATGTTCAATCTCGCTGGAGATAGTAGGTCATCAGAGTACATTTTGCCAACTCTTTTATGAGTACTGTGAATTCTTGTCACAGACTGTTTTTAGCCTTAGGGAAGCATGCGATTTCAGATGCAGTAAGAAAAAAAAACAGCCTAAATTACCTTCATGGCAACACTCAGGCAAGTTCAGCCACTGGCCATCTGCTCCACATGTGACCTCTGATGAGCCAATCAGATAGAATCCCTTAATGCAGGTGATGGTTACTGTGTCATGGGGTTTGTACTGCGTCCTCTCTTCATATTTTACCCATCGGTTTGCCACAGCAGGTGCTGAACAGTAGATCTTTGGCGCTTCATCTGAAATGACACACTCTCTCAAATAGGTACTTATTTTAAATAAGGACGACGACTAAAAAACATGTTCTAAATGTAGCTTCTCTTGTTCGAACCACATCTCATTGTTTCTTTTAATTACTAAAATAAATATAAAACGAAGGACAAGCTTAAAAAGGGCCCGAAGCCAGGTCCGCATTTGAGGTATGAAATGAAAATTGGCCCGAAGCCCGGCCATAGGGGCGTAAAATAGAGTCGGTCTGTCGGGCTCGGGCGGAAATGTAGGGCTCTAAATCGTCGACCCAATCTGGCAACACTGATTACACACAGCCTACATTTACATTCCAAAAAAGGTTATTGATAACATGCCTCTGAAGTTTAACGTTTTGCACCATTACAAAACATATAGGTAACTAGTCATCATATCTTCTGCTCGATGAAACACATGTTAATGCATGTTAATGGGGCGGCAGTGGCTCAGTGGTTCATGTAGATTGTCTACAAACCGGAAGGTTGGTGGTTCGATCCCCGGTTCCACCTGACCAAGTGTCGAGGTGTCCATGAGCAAGACACCTAACCCCAGCTGCTCCCGACGAGCTGGATGGCGCCTTGCATGGTTGACACCGCCGTCGGTGTATGAGTGAGTGTGTGAATGGGTGAATGTGAGGCAATATGTAAAGCGCTTTGTATGGCCATTGGTCTGTTAAAAGCGCTATATAAATGCAGTCCATTTACCATTTACCATGCTCAGCAGTACACATACTATATGGTATATTTGCTTTGCGCTAAAATGCATTCATTTTCATGGGTATATATGTGGCCTGAACAGGTAGCCTAGTGCATCCCAAATTTTTCAACATTAATATTTTAATATAACATTATAGTAATTATGGCCTTTAGAAAAATGCTTTTTGAGGAGGTGGGGTAGTGCACTATAGGCCCCTGTGGGGTAATGCACTGTAGGCTCCTGCGGCCTAAGCTTTTGTCCTAAATGGCATTTTTTATCCTTTTATTACTTTTAATTTTATACTTTAAGTAGTTTTAAAACCAGAACTTTTTATACTTTTACTTAAGTAAAAAGCTTGAGTTGATACTTCAACTTCTTCAGAAGTATTTTTAAACCCTAGTATCTATACTTTTACTTGAGTAATGAATGCTAGTACTTTTGACACCTCTGCCTACCAGCATCAGTTACATCGTTTCACCGTTATTTACAAATTCTCTCCTGTGGAATCATTGGATGGTAAAATGTTCAATCTCGCTGGAGATAGTAGGTCATCAGAGTACATTTTGCCAACTCTTTTATGAGCACTGTGAATTATTTTGTCACAGACTGTTTTTAACCTTAGGGAAGCATGCGATTTCAGATGCAGTGTGAAAACAGCCTAAATTACCTTCATGGCAACACTCAGGCAAGTTCAGCCACTGGCCATCTGCTCCACATGTGACCTCTGATGAGCCAATCAGATAGAATCCCTTAATGCAGGTGATGGTTACTGTGTCTTGGGGTTTGTACTCCTCTCTCCATGTTTTACCCATCGGTTTGCCACAGCAGGAGCTGAACAGTAGATCTTTGGGTCTTGGATCTCTGGCTCTTTATCTGAAATCACACTCTCTCTTGAGTAGGTACATTTTAGAATCTTGCTTATTACTTACAAAGCACCAAATGGTTTATCTCCCCAGTACTTGAGTGAGCTCTTAACACATTATACTCCATCACGTCTACTGTGGTCTCTAAACTCTGTCCTGCTGATAATACCTAGAATATCAAAATCAACTGCAGGCAGTCGATCCTTTTCCTATTTAGCACCTAAACTCTGGAACAGTCTTCCTAGCATTGTTCGGGAAGCAGACACACTCTGTCAGTTTAAATCTAGACTAAAAACACATCTCTTTTTCAATGGCATACACATAAAATACTTTTTTCAATTAAATGATTATTAGGCTGCATTATCTAGGTCAGACGGAACACTTCCCATAACACCTGATGTACTCGTAACATCATCAGAAGAATGGCATCTACGCTAATGTTAGTCTCTCTGTTTTATCCCGAGGTCTACTTAAGTCAACCGGATCCGGGCCGTATCCAGATCAGACGGTGGACCTGCAACCAGATGTGACCAACACATGACCCTGAAGTGTCTGCAGAGACCGTGTCATTTAGACTCCCCCTTAAGCTGCCTCATCGACACGGCATCCTCAATAAACCTGTCTCCGGCGTGATGACTCCGATATTTTGATTATTTATATTTAATAATTATTTAATCGATAGATCATCCTCAATATACCCGTCTCCATCTTGTTGCCTCAGATCATTCGGATATTCCGATCTATTATGACCTCTGACCTGTAAAATTGCCAGAATAATAATAATACGCGGTTTGTTAATTTTCCAGAGGAGAACTGGCACCCGACTGAGCCTGGTTTCTCCCAAGGTTTATTTTTCTCCATTAGGTCTCCTGATGGGGTTTTGGTTTCCTTGCCACTGTCGCCTCTGGCTTGGCTCAGTTTGGGGACACTACATTTTTCAAATAAATTTCCAAATAAATCTAATTATTAAACTAAATTAACCATATAGACTAAATTACTGATCTAATTACAGATCTAAGCCCACATTGTCACTGTATGATAATCGAAATATTTTCTGTTGCATTATTTTCCTGTTTAGCACTTAAGCTGCTTTGAAACATTCTGCTTTGTTAAAAGCGCTGTATAAATAAAGTTGACTTGACTTGACTTGACTTGACATATTTTGAATAAGGACTGTAGATCATTGTGATAAATGATCTGTTCACAAGTAAAGTGCAATTTGTTTAGTATAATTTGCTGTACTTTAGAAGTGTCGGGCACTTTAAGAACGACCTCCCTCCTTGGTGCACATGCACTAAATATGTCTGAGTCATGTGTATATGTGATGTTTGGTTGCTGACCTTAACTCTGTTAATAAAGTAACATTGTGTTCACATGTGGCAGTTGCTGCGTTATTTAATGGGACGTCCAACATGGTGTCAGAAGATGGAGCAGACTTTTCACCCGTGAGTGAACCAGTTTTGTAGAAAACAGAGACGGAACTGTTCGTGAAAGTTTTCACAAGGCCGCGTAGTGTGTAACTATGGCGGACTGTTTTCGAAGACCAGAACAGCTCACTTTTGATGGGAAAATAGCAGAGAATTGGCGAATTTTCGAACAAGAGTATGACATTTTCATCGCCGCCGCGCACCATGATAAGCCAGACAAGACAAGGGCATCCTCCTCAATCTCGCAGGGTCGGAAGCCATTGAACATGAGCGTTCATTTGTCTATGCAGCGGAGGTGCGAGCACCGGGCGAGAACGGCTCGATCTTAACTTCAGCGGAATCCAAGGAAGATCCGGAGTGTAGAAATTGTGGAAATTGTGGAAATAATCATGCCACAAAGAAAGAGAAATGCCCAGCTTTCAGACAACAGTGTCATAACTGCAAGAAAATGAATCATTACAAGAAATGTTGCAAAGCCCGTAGTCAAATCAGTCAGAAGAAATTCAACTACAGGAAAGCGGTACACGAACTTGAAGTAGACAAAACCCCTGACCATGATGACACATTTTACGTCGAAGTGCATTAACGCTGTTAACTCTCACATGACAGAGTTGGAAGAGGGATTTGTCACTTTACACATAAACAAAGCTCCAATTGAGGTGAAAGTTGACACCGGAGCAAAATGCAACGTAATGTCACAAAAGACTTTCGAACAAATTACTTACAATGAATGGCCAGTGAAGCAATCAAAGACACCCAACCTTGTAGCTTATGGTGGAAGTAAAATCGAAACGAAAGGTTTGGTCTCGTTGCAGTGTGCCCTAAATGGGCAAAATTATTCACTTTCATTCTTCTTGGTGGAGCAAGATGTCCAAACACTGTTAGGATTTCGTGCATGCCTCGACATGGGAATTGTTACAATCAGCCTGGACGTGCATCATGTCAGTATGAAGGGCAGCACTGAAGACGTTCTTAACGTGTACAAAGACTTGTTTACAGACAAGCTTGGAGAACTTCCAATCACATACTCCATGACAGTAGACCCCAGTGTACAGCCAGTAGTTCGCCCTGCACACTGTATTCCTCTGGCAATGCAAAGCCACGTCAAAACAGAACTGGACCGCATGCAGAGCCTTGGCGTCATAGCGACAGTTTCAGAGCCGAAGGATTGGGTCTCGTCCATGGTGGTAACACACAAAAAGGACAGACAAGAAATCAGGCTGTGTATCAACCCAAAAGATCTTAACACTGCCTTAAAAAGACCACATCACCCTATGCGCAGCGTAGAGGAAGTAGCGTCCCAGATGTCAGGAGCAACCGTATTTTCAGTGCTGGACGCAAAGAACTCTTTCTGGCAGATTCGCCTCGACCACAAGTCCTCCATGATGACCACATTCAGCACTCCATTTGGGCGCTATAGATTTCTTCGCATCCCCTTTGGCATAAACTCTGCAAGTGAAGTTTTCCAGCACTCAATGGAGCAGTTGTTTTCAGGGTACCCCTGTGCAATCATTGTCGATGACATCATCATCAGAGGTCGTAATGCTGCGGAACATGATGCTAATCTGAAAAGGGTGTTAAACAGAGCATGCAAGATCAAGCTCAAGCTAAACCCTGCCAAATGCAAATTTCGCATGGACCAAGTCAGCTATGTGGTCCACATCTTTACAAGTAAAGGCCTAAAAGCCGATCCTTCCAAAACAAAGGCAATTTCTGAGATGCCACCCACCAAGTATGTCCCTGAATTACAGCGTTTCCTGGAAATGGCAAATTATCTGGGGAAATGTATCCCAAACTTCAGCGACATTGCTGCGCCCCTCAGAATGCTGACACATAAAAAGACAGTATGGTGTTGGTACCAGCAGCACCAACAAGCATTTGATACCCTCAAGTCGTGTCTGTCCACCCCACCGGTCTTATCATATTATGACGTAAAGAAGCCAGTTACGCTAACCTGCGATGCCTCATGTTTCGGGCTTGGTGCTGCATGCATGCAGGAAGGAAAACCAATTGCGCTTGCGTCTCGCACACTCACAGACACGGAGACACGGTATGCTCAGATCGAAAAGGAGCTGCTGGCCGTCGTGTTTGCTTGTACTAAGTTCAGAGACTATGTGTACGGGAAACCTACACTCGTTGAGACAGACCACCAGCCCTTGGTGAGCATTCTGAAGAAACCAATCCACACAGCTCCTGCACGACTACAGAGAATGATGCTCAGGTTACAGTGCTTCGACATCACTCTGGTGTACAAGAAGGGTAAGCTCATGTATCTTGCAGACACCCTATCTCGAGCTCCCAACACAGAAGTCTCTCCAGACACTGAAAATGACTCATTTAAGGTCATGTCCATCAATTACATTTCCACAGCTCGCCTTGAGGAACTCAGGAAGCATACGGCGGAGGATGAGGTGTTACAGGCTCTCAGCACAGTAATTCAAAGAGGTTGGCCAGTCAAAGAACATAGCGTGTGGCCCACAGTACATCCATACCTTCCCTACAGAGATGAGCTGGCTGTGGAAAAAGGAATACAGATGAAAGGCCACAAAACAGTCATTTCTTGCTCATTGCAGAGAGAATATATCGGCATAGTCCACAGAGGCCACCCAGGGCTGGACGCTACCAAGCACAGAGCAAGAGGTATCGTTTTCTGGCCAACGATGACGGCTGATATCACAGCAGAACTCCTCTCATGCTCAGTCTGCAACAGCACAAAGCCACATCAACAGAAAGAACCACTAAAACCACACCCAGTTCCAGACCTGCCTTGGTCTGCAGTAGCAACAGATATGTTTGAGTGGCATGGCCAAAATGATCTAGTCCTTGTGGACTCATACTCAGGTTGGTATGAGATTGACCTTCTCCGCGACATAACATTCTCAGCTGTAATCATGAAACTTAAGAGACATTTTCCTGTGCATGGCTCACCTCACACACTCATTTCTAATAACTCTAGACAGTACACAAGTCAGCGATTCAAAGACTTCGCAAAACAGTGGGACTTCATCCATGTCACCAGAAGTACAGAGTTCCCACAGTTGAATGGACTGGCAGAAAGGGCAGTTCGCAGCGCAAAACAGCTGATGGAGAAATAGCACAGAGATGGCATGGATGTGTTTCTTAACCTCCTAAACCTGAGAAACTTTTCCAGAGACCTGACTTTGGGCTCCCCTGCGCAACGCCTGTTGTCACGACAGACACGGTCATCCATTTTTGTTAACTCTAGACTGTTGGAGCCAGCTGCGGCTTTGTAATAAGAGGATGACCCAAAAGCGATACTACGACACATCAAGTCGCCCACTGCAGCCATTGATAGAGGGACAAGTTGTCAGAATGCAAACCCCCAAAGGATACGAGCACCTCGGCACAGTAAAAGAAGTGAACAAGGAGCCTCGCATTATGGGTGTGTCTCAATCAGCTCCTAGGTCAGTAGTCAGGGCACTGATCAGGGGTCAGCCCATTGACTTATGTCCTGATCAGTGCCCTGACTACTGAACTAGGGAGCTGATTGAGACGCACACCATGTGTTTTTGAGCATCTAAGACTTATTTTTTGTTTCAATATGGCCGTTTGAGTGTTGAGTATAGGCTACTCATTTGCAGCGACGCATGTTGCAGTAACGCCGTCGGATCTGGCTACAAAATGCCTATAACACGCTCTCACGCGTTTATTTTTTAACAATTGCCAGGAGTGAAATTTACATATGTGGTTTAAACAACCAGATGCATTTATACTTGTCCAGTTTTCTCTGAAATGTTTTACAGACCACGCTCCTGATACTGCTGCTGGCGCGGCCGCGGACTCTGAACACTGTGTTAGTCAGTCTTGACAATCGCTTATATCGCCTAATTATCGCATAATAGCCTATCATGGTCTCATGCTGTTTCCACCAGTGCAGCACATCTCATTGTTTCTTTTAATTACTAAAATAAATATAAAACGAAGGAGAAGCCTAAAAAGGGCCCGAAGCCAGGCCCGCATTTGAGGTATGAAATGAAAATTGGCCTGAAGCCCGGCCATAGGGGCGTAAAATAGAGTCGGTCTGTCGGGCTCGGGCGGAAATGTAGGGCTCTAAATCGTCGACCCAATCTGGCAACACTGATTACACACAGCCTACATTTACATTCCAAAAAAGGTTATTGATAACATGCCTCTGAAGTTTAACGTTTTGCACCATTACAAAACATATAGGTAACTAGTCATCATATCTTCTGCTCGATGAAACATGTTAATGCTCAGCAGTACACATACTATATGGTATATTTGCATTGCACTAAAATGCATTCATTTTCATGGGTATATATGTGGCCTGAACAGGTAGCCTAGTGCATCCCACATTTTTCAACATTAATATTTTAATATAACATTATAGTAATTATGGCCTTTAGAAAAATGCTTTTTGAGGAGGTGGGGTAGTGCACTATAGGCCCCTGTGGGGTAATGCACTGTAGGCTCCTGAGGCCTAAGCTTTTGTCCTAAATGGCATTTTTTCTCCTTTTATTACTTTTACTTTTATACTTTAAGTAGTTTTAAAACCAGTACTTTTTATACTTTTACTTAAGTAAAAAGCTTGAGTTGATACTTCAACTTCTTCAGAAGTATTTTTAAACCCTAGTATCTATACTTTTACTTGAGTAATGAATGCTAGTACTTTTGACACCTCTGCCTACCAGCATCAGTTACATCGTTTCACCGTTATTTACAAATTCTCTCCTGTGGAATCATTGGATGGTAAAATGTTCAATCTCGCTGGAGATAGTAGGTCATCAGAGTACATTTTGCCAACTCTTTTATGAGCACTGTGAATTATTTTGTCACAGACTGTTTTTAACCTTAGGGAAGCATGCGATTTCAGATGCAGTGTGAAAACAGCCTAAATTACCTTCATGGCAACACTCAGGCAAGTTCAGCCACTGGCCATCTGCTCCACATGTGACCTCTGATGAGCCAATCAGATAGAATCCCTTAATGCAGGTGATGGTTACTGTGTCTTGGGGTTTGTACTGCGTCCTCTCTCCATGTTTTACCCATCGGTTTGCCACAGCAGGAGCTGAACAGTAGATCTTTGGGTCTTGGATCTCTGGCTCTTTATCTGAAATCACACTCTCTCTTGAGTAGGTACATTTTAGAATCTTGCTTATTACTTACAAAGCACCAAATGGTTTATCTCCCCAGTACTTGAGTGAGCTCTTAACACATTATACTCCATCACGTCTACTGTGGTCTCTAAACTCTGTCCTGCTGATAATACCTAGAATATCAAAATCAACTGCAGGCAGTCGATCCTTTTCCTATTTAGCACCTAAACTCTGGAACAGTCTTCCTAGCATTGTTCGGGAAGCAGACACACTCTGTCAGTTTAAATCTAGACTAAAAACACATCTCTTTTCAATGGCATACACATAAAATACTTTTTCAATTAAATGATTATTAGGCTGCATTATCTAGGTCAGGACGGAACACTTCCCATAACACCTGATGTACTCGTAACATCATCAGAAGAATGGCATCTACGCTAATGTTAGTCTCTCTGTTTTATCCCGAGGTCTACTTAAGTCAACCGGATCCGGGCCGTATCCAGATCAGACGGTGGACCTGCAACCAGATGTGACCAACACATGACCCTGAAGTGTCTGCAGAGACCGTGTCATTTAGACTCCCCCTTAAGCTGCCTCATCCACACGGCATCCTCAATAAACCTGTCTCCGGCGTGATGACTCTGATATTTTGATTATTTATATTTAATAATTATTTAATCGATAGATCATCCTCAATATACCCGTCTCCATCTTGTTGCCTCAGATCATTCGGATATTCCGATCTATTATGACCTCTGACCTGTAAAATTGCCAGAATAATAATAATAATACGCGGTTTGTTAATTTTCCAGAGGAGAACTGGCACCCGACTGAGCCTGGTTTCTCCCAAGGTTTATTTTTCTCCATTAGGTCTACTGATGGGGTTTTGGTTTCCTTGCCACTGTCGCCTCTGGCTTGGCTTGCTCAGTTTGGGGACACTACATTTTTCAAATAAATTTCCAAATAAATCTAATTATTAAACTAAATTAACCATATAGACTAAATTACTGATCTAATTACAGATCTGAGCCCACATTGTCACTGTATGATAATCGAAATATTTTCTGTTGCATTATTTTCCTGTTTAGCACTTAAGCTGCTTTGAAACATTCTGCTTTGTTAAAAGCGCTGTATAAATAAAGTTGACTTGACTTGACTTGACTTGACATATTTTGAATAAGGACTGTAGATCATTGTGATAAATGATCTGTTCACAAGTAAAGTGCAATTTGTTTAGTATAATTTGCTGTACTTTAGAAGTGTCGGGCACTTTAAGAACGACCTCCCTCCTTGGTGCACATGCACTAAATATGTACGCGAGTCATGTGTATATGTGATGTTTGGTTGCTGACCTTAACTCTGTTAATAAAGTAACATTGTGTTCACATGTGGCAGTTGCTGCGTTATTTAATGGGACGTCCCAACATGGTGTCAGAAGATGGAGCAGACTTTTCACCCGTGAGTGAACCAGTTTTGTAGAAAACAGAGACGGAACTGTTCATGAAAGTTTTCACAAGGCCGCGTAGTGTGTAACTATGGCGGACTGTTTTCGAAGACCAGAACAGCTCACTTTTGATGGGAAAATAGCAGAGAATTGGCGAATTTTCAAACAAGAGTATGACATTTTCATCGCCGCCGCGCACCATGATAAGCCAGACAAGACAAGGGCATCCTCCTCAATCTCGCAGGGTCGGAAGCCATTGAACATGAGCGTTCATTTGTCTATGCAGCGGAGGTGCGAGCACCGGGCGAGAATGGCTCGATCTTAACTTCAGCGGAATCCAAGGAAGATCCAGAGTGCCTGAAGAGGAAATTTCGGGAAATATGCAACCCACAGCAAAATAAAACAATGGACAGACACAAGTTTCATTCTAGAAACCAAGAACAAGGTGAGACAATCGAGGCATTCATCAGTGGTCTCAGGATTAAAGCTAAAAGTTGTCATTTTGGAGAATTGACAGATGAGCTAATCTGTGATAGGATAGTATGTGGCATCAACAATGAAGGCCTAAGGAAAGTACTGTTAAGAGACAGTGATTTAACTCTAACCAAACCATTTCCATTTGTCGCATACATGAAATGACAGGAGAATAACAAAACGTTGGCTATACCACAGTGCAACTAATGTGGATGCAATACACCCATTTTCCAGTAGGAGGCGCCAACACACAAGACATCAAAGAACAGAACAAAATGATTCACCAACCATAACCAACTGTAGAAATTGTGGAAATAATCATGCCACAAAGAAAGAGAAATGCCCAGCTTTCGGACAACAGTGTCATAACTGCAAGAAAATGAATCATTACAAGAAATGTTGCAAAGCCCATAGTCAAATCAGTCAGAAGAAATTCAACTACAGGAAAGCGGTACACGAACTTGAAGTAGACAAAACCCCTGACCATGATGACACATTTTACGTCGATGGCATTTAATTTGATAAGTGCATTAACACTGTTAACTCTCACATGACAGAGTTGGAAGAGGGATTTGTCACTTTACACATAAACAAAGCTCCAATTGAGGTGAAAGTTGACACCGGAGCAAACTGCAACATAATGTCACAAAAGACTTTCGAACAAATTACTTACAATGAATGGCCAGTGAAGCAATCAAAGACACCCAACCTTGTAGCTTATGGTGGAAGTAAAATCGAAACGAAAGGTTTGGTCTCGTTGCAGTGTGCCCCAAATGTGCAAAATTATTCACTTTCATTCTTCTTGGTGGAGCAAGATGTCCAAACACTGTTAGGATTTCGTGCATGCCTCGACATTGGAATTGTTACAATCAGCCTGGACGTGCATCATGTCAGTATGGAGGGCAGCACTGAAGACGTTCTTAACGTGTACAAAGACTTGTTTACAGACAAGCTTGGAGAACTTCCAATCACATACTCCATGACAGTAGACCCCAGTGTACAGCCAGTAGTTCGCCCTGCACACTGTATTCCTCTGGCAATGCAAAGCCACGTCAAAACAGAACTGGACCGCATGCAGAGCCTTGGCGTCATAGCGACAGTTTCGAGCCGAAGGATTGGGTCCTCCATGGTGGTAACACACAAAAAGGACAGACAAGAAATCAGGCTGTGTTTCAACGCAAAAGATCCTAACACTGCCTTAAAAGACCACATCACCCTATGCGCAGCGTAGAGGAAGTAGCGTCCCAGATGTCAGGAGCAACCGTATTTTCAGTGCTGGACGCAAAGAACTCTTTCTGGCAGATTCGCCGACCACAAGTCCTCCATGATGACCACATTCAGCACTCCATTTGGGCACTATAGATTTCTTTGCATCCTTTGGCATAAACTCTGCAAGTGAAGTTTTCCAGCACTCAATGGAACAGTTGTTTTCAGGGTACCCTGTGCAATCATTGTCGATGACATCATCATCAGAGGTCGTAATGCTGCGGAACATGATGCTAATCTGAAAAGGGTGTTGAACAGAGCATGCAAGATCAAGCTCAAGCTAAACCCTGCCAAATGCAAATTTCGCATGGACCAAGTCAGCTATGTGGGCCACATCTTTACAAGTAAAGGCCTAAAAGCCGATCCTTCCAAAACAAAGGCAATTTCTGAGATGCCACCCACCAAGTATGTCCCTGAATTACAGCGTTTCCTGGAAATGGCAAATTATCTGAAATGTATCCCAAACTTCAGCGACATTGCTGCGCCCTCAGAATGCTGACACATAAAAGACAGTATGGTGTTGGTACCAGCAGCACCAACAAGCATTTGATAACCTCAAGTCGTGTCTGTCCACCCCACCGGTCTTATCATATTATGACGTAAAGAAGCCAGTTACGCTAACCTGCGATGCCTCATGTTTCGGGCTTGGTGCTGCATGCATGCAGGAAAGAAAACCAATTGCGTTTGCTTCTCGCACACTCACAGACACGGAGACACGGTATGCTCAGATCGAAAAGGAGCTGCTGGTCGTGTTTGCTTGTACTAAGTTCAGAGACCATGTGTACGGGAAACCTACACTCGTTGAGACAGACCACCAGCCCTTGGTGAGCATTCTGAAGAAACCAATCCACACAGCTCCTGCACGACTACAGAGAATGATGCTCAGGTTACAGTGCTTCGACATCACTCTGGTGTACAAGAAGGGTAAGCTCATGTATCTTGCAGACACCCTATCTCGAGCTCCCAACACTGAAGTCTCTCCAGACACTGAAAATGACTCATTTAAGGTCATGTCCATCAATTACATTTCCACAGCTCGCCTTGAGGAACTCAGGAAGCATACGGCGGAGGATGAGGTGTTACAGGCTCTCAGCACAGTAATTCAAAGAGGTTGGCCAGTCAAAGAACATAGCGTGTGGCCCACAGTACATCCATACCTTCCCTACAGAGATGAGCTGGCTGTGGAAAAGGAATACAGATGAAAGGCCACAAAACAGTCATTTCTTGCTCATTGCAGAGAGAATATATCGGCATAGTCCACAGAGGCCACCCAGGGCTGGACGCTACCAAGCACAGAGCAAGAGGTATCGTTTTCTGGCCAACAATGACGGCTGATATCACAGCAGAACTCCTCTCATGCTCAGTCTGCAACAGCACAAAGCCACATCAACAGAAAGAACCACTAAAACCACACCCAGTTCCAGACCTGCCTTGGTCTGCAGTAGCAACAGATATGTTTGAGTGGCATGGCCAAAATGATCTAGTCCTTGTGGACTCATACTCAGGTTGGTATGAGATTGACCTTCTCCACGACATAACATCCTCAGCTGTAATCATGAAACTTAAGAGACATTTTCCTGTGCATGGCTCACCTCACACACTCATTTCTGATAACGCTAGACAGTACACAAGTCAGCGATTCAAAGACTTCACCAAACAGTGGGACTTCATCCATGTCACCAGTAGTACAGAGTTCCCACAGTTGAATGGACTGGCAGAAAGGGCAGTTCGCAGCGCAAAACAGCTGATGGAGAAATAGCACAGAGATGGCATGGATGTGTTTCTTAACCTCCTAAACCTGAGAAACTTTTCCAGAGACCTGACTTTGGGCTCCCCTGCGCAACGCCTGTTGTCACGACAGATACGGTCATCCATTTTTGTTAACTCTAGACTGTTGGAGCCAGCTGCACGGCTTTGTAATAAGAGGATGACCCAAAAGCGATACTACGACACATCAAGTCGCCCACTGCAGCCATTGATAGAGGGACAAGTTGTCAGAATGCAAACCCCCAAAGGATACGAGCACCTCGGCACAGTAAAAGAAAGGAACAAGGAGCCTCGCATTATGGGTGTGTCTCAATCAGCTCCCTAGTTCAGTAGTCAGGGCACTGATCAGGGGTCAGCCCATTGACTTATGTCCTGATCAGTGCCCTGACTACTGAACTAGGGAGCTGATTGAGACGCACACCATGTGTTTTTGAGCATCTAAGACTTATTTTTTGTTTCACTATGGCCATTTGAGTGTTGAGTGTAGGCTACTCATTTGCAGCGACGCATGTTGCAGTAACGCCGTCGGATCTGGCTACAAAAAGCCTAAAACACGCTCTCACGCGTTTATTTTTTAACAATTGCCAGGAGTGAAATTTACATATGTGGTTTAAACAACCAGATGCATTTATACATGTCCAGTTTTCTCTGAAATGTTTTACAGACCACGCTCCTGATACTGCTGCTGGCGTGGCCGCGGACTCTGAACACTGTGTTAGTCAGTCTTGACAATCGCTTATATCGCCTAATTATCGCATAATAGCCTATCATGGTCTCATGCTGTTTCCACCAGTGCAGCACATCTCATTGTTTCTTTTAATTACTAAAATAAATATAAAACGAAGGAGAAGCCTGAAAAGGGCCCGAAGCCAGGCCCGCATTTGAGGTATGAAATGAAAATTGGCCTGAAGCCCGGCCATAGGGGCGTAAAATAGAGTCGGTCTGTCGGGCTCGGGCGGAAATGTAGGGCTCTAAATCGTCGACCCAATCTGGCAACACTGATTACACACAGCCTACATTTACATTCCAAAAAAGGTTATTGATAACATGCCTCTGAAGTTTAACGTTTTGCACCATTACAAAACATATAGGTAACTAGTCATCATATCTTCTGCTCGATGAAACACATGTTAATGCTCAGCAGTACACATACTATATGGTATATTTGCATTGCACTAAAATGCATTCATTTTCATGGGTATATATGTGGCCTAAACAGGTAGCCTAGTGCATCCCAAATTTTTCAACATTAATATTTTAATATAACATTATAGTAATTATGGCCTTTAGAAAAATGCTTTTTGAGGAGGTGGGGTAGTGCACTATAGGCCTGTGGTAATGCACTGTAGGCTCCTGAGGCCTAAGCTTTTGTCCTTAATGGCATTTTTTCTCCTTTTATTACTTTTACTTTTATACTTTAAGTAGTTTTAAAACCAGTACTTTTTATACTTTTACTTAAGTAAAAAGCTTGAGTTGATACTTCAACTTCTTCAGAAGTATTTTTAAACCCTAGTATCTATACTTTTACTTGAGTAATGAATGCTAGTACTTTTGACACCTCTGCCTACCAGCATCAGTTACATCGTTTCACCGTTATTTCCAAATTCTCTCCTGTGGAATCATTGGATGGTAAAATGTTCAATCTCGCTGGAGATAGTAGGTCATCAGAGTACATTTTGCCAACTCTTTTATGAGCACTGTGAATTATTTTGTCACAGACTGTTTTTAACCTTAGGGAAGCATGCGATTTCAGATGCAGTGTGAAAACAGCCTAAATTACCTTCATGGCAACACTCAGGCAAGTTCAGCCACTGGCCATCTGCTCCACATGTGACCTCTGATGAGCCAATCAGATAGAATCCCTTAATGCAGGTGATGGTTACTGTGTCTTGGGGTTTGTACTGCGTCCTCTCTCCATGTTTTACCCATCGGTTTGCCACAGCAGGAGCTGAACAGTAGATCTTTGGGTCTTGGATCTCTGGCTCTTTATCTGAAATCACACTCTCTCTTGAGTAGGTACATTTTAGAATCTTGCTTATTACTTACAAAGCACCAAATGGTTTATCTCCCAGTACTTGAGTGAGCTCTTAACACATTATACTCCATCACGTCTACTGTGGTCTCTAAACTCTGTCCTGCTGATAATACCTAGAATATCAAAATCAACTGCAGGCAGTCGATCCTTTTCCTATTTAGCACCTAAACTCTGGAACAGTCTTCCTAGCATTGTTCGGGAAGCAGACACACTCTGTCAGTTTAAATCTAGACTAAAAACACATCTCTTTTTCAATGGCATACACATAAAATACTTTTTTCAATTAAATGATTATTAGGCTGCATTATCTAGGTCAGACGGAACACTTCCCATAACACCTGATGTACTCGTAACATCATCAGAAGAATGGCATCTACGCTAATGTTAGTCTCTCTGTTTTATCCCCGAGGTCTACTTAAGTCAACCGGATCCGGGCCGTATCCAGATCAGACGGTGGACCTGCAACCAGATGTGACCAACACATGACCCTGAAGTGTCTGCAGAGACCGTGTCATTTAGACTCCCCCTTAAGCTGCCTCATCCACACGGCATCCTCAATAAACCTGTCTCCGGCGTGATGACTCCGATATTTTGATTATTTATATTTAATAATTATTTAATCGATAGATCATCCTCAATATACCCGTCTCCATCTTGTTGCCTCAGATCATTCGGATATTCCGATCTATTATGACCTCTGACCTGTAAAATTGCCAGAATAATAATAATACGCGGTTTGTTAATTTTCCAGAGGAGAACTGGCACCCGACTGAGCCTGGTTTCTCCCAAGGTTTATTTTTCTCCATTAGGTCTACTGATGGGGTTTTGGTTTCCTTGCCACTGTCGCCTCTGGCTTGGCTTGCTCAGTTTGGGGACACTACATTTTTCAAATAAATTTCCAAATAAATCTAATTATTAAACTAAATTAACCATATAGACTAAATTACTGATCTAATTACAGATCTAAGCCCACATTGTCACTGTATGATAATCGAAATATTTTCTGTTGCATTATTTTCCTGTTTAGCACTTAAGCTGCTTTGAAACATTCTGCTTTGTTAAAAGCGCTGTATAAATAAAGTTGACTTGACTTGACTTGACTTGACATATTTTGAATAAGGACTGTAGATCATTGTGATAAATGATCTGTTCACAAGTAAAGTGCAATTTGTTTAGTATAATTTGCTGTACTTTAGAAGTGTCGGGCACTTTAAGAACGACCTCCCTCCTTGGTGCACATGCACTAAATATGTACGCGAGTCATGTGTATATGTGATGTTTGGTTGCTGACCTTAACTCTGTTAATAAAGTAACATTGTGTTCACATGTGGCAGTTGCTGCGTTATTTAATGGGACGTCCAACATGGTGTCAGAAGATGGAGCAGACTTTTCACCCGTGAGTGAACCAGTTTTGTAGAAAACAGAGACGGAACTGTTCGTGAAAGTTTTCACAAGGCCGCGTAGTGTGTAACTATGGCGGACTGTTTTCGAAGACCAGAACAGCTCACTTTTGATGGGAAAATAGCAGAGAATTGGCGAATTTTCGAACAAGAGTATGACATTTTCATCGCCGCCGCGCACCATGATAAGCCAGACAAGACAAGGGCATCCTCCTCAATCTCGCAGGGTCGGAAGCCATTGAACATGAGCGTTCATTTGTCTATGCAGCGGAGGTGCGAGCACCGGGCGAGAACGGCTCGATCTTAACTTCAGCGGAATCCAAGGAAGATCCGGAGTGTAGAAATTGTGGAAATTGTGGAAATAATCATGCCACAAAGAAAGAGAAATGCCCAGCTTTCAGACAACAGTGTCATAACTGCAAGAAAATGAATCATTACAAGAAATGTTGCAAAGCCCGTAGTCAAATCAGTCAGAAGAAATTCAACTACAGGAAAGCGGTACACGAACTTGAAGTAGACAAAACCCCTGACCATGATGACACATTTTACGTCGATGGCATTTAATTTGATAAGTGCATTAACACTGTTAACTCTCACATGACAGAGTTGGAAGAGGGATTTGTCACTTTAAACATAAACAAAGCTCCAATTGAGGTGAAAGTTGACACCGGAGCAAACTGCAACATAATGTCACAAAAGACTTTCGAACAAATTACTTACAATGAATGGCCAGTGAAGCAATCAAAGACACCCAACCTTGTAGCTTATGGTGGAAGTAAAATCGAAACGAAAGGTTTGGTCCTGTTGCAGTGTGCCCCAAATGTGCAAAATTATTCACTTTCATTCTTCTTGGTGGAGCAAGATGTCCAAACACTGTTAGGATTTCGTGCATGCCTCGACATTGGAATTGTTACAATCAGCCTGGACGTGCATCATGTCAGTATGGAGGGCAGCACTGAAGACGTTCTTAACGTGTACAAAGACTTGTTTACAGACAAGCTTGGAGAACTTCAATCACATACTCCATGACAGTAGACCCCAGTGTACAGCCAGTAGTTCGCCCTGCACACTGTATTCCTCTGGCAATGCAAAGCCACGTCAAAACAGAACTGGACCGCATGCAGAGCCTTGGCGTCATAGCGACAGTTTCAGAGCCGAAGGATTGGGTCTCGTCCATGGTGGTAACACACAAAAAGGACAGACAAGAAATCAGGCTGTGTTTCAACCCAAAAGATCCTAACACTGCCTTAAAAAGACCACATCACCCTATGCGCAGCGTAGAGGAAGTAGCGTCCCAGATGTCAGGAGCAACCGTATTTTCAGTGCTGGACGCAAAGAACTCTTTCTGGCAGATTCGCCTCGACCACAAGTCCTCCATGATGACCACATTCAGCACTCCATTTGGGCACTATTGATTTCTTTGCATCCCCTTTGGCATAAACTCTGCAAGTGAAGTTTTCCAGCACTCAATGGAGCAGTTGTTTTCAGGGTACCCCTGTGCAATCATTGTCGATGACATCATCATCAGAGGTCGTAATGCTGCGGAACATGATGCTAATCTGAAAAGGGTGTTGAACAGAGCATGCAAGATCAAGCTCAAGCTAAACCCTGCCAAATGCAAATTTCGCATGGACCAAGTCAGCTATGTGGGCCACATCTTTACAAGTAAAGGCCTAAAAGCCGATCCTTCCAAAACAAAGGCAATTTCTGAGATGCCACCCACCAAGTATGTCCCTGAATTACAGCGTTTCCTGGAAATGGCAAATTATCTGGGGAAATGTATCCCAAACTTCAGCGACATTGCTGCGCCCCTCAGAATGCTGACACATAAAAAGACAGTATGGTGTTGGTACCAGCAGCACCAACAAGCATTTGATAACCTCAAGTCGTGTCTGTCCACCCCACCGGTCTTATCATATTATGACGTAAAGAAGCCAGTTACGCTAACCTGCGATGCCTCATGTTTCGGGCTTGGTGCTGCATGCATGCAGGAAAGAAAACCAATTGCGTTTGCTTCTCGCACACTCACAGACACGGAGACACGGTATGCTCAGATCGAAAAGGAGCTGCTGGCCGTCGTGTTTGCTTGTACTAAGTTCAGAGACCATGTGTACGGGAAACCTACACTCGTTGAGACAGACCACCAGCCCTTGGTGAGCATTCTGAAGAAACCAATCCACACAGCTCCTGCACGACTACAGAGAATGATGCTCAGGTTACAGTGCTTCGACATCACTCTGGTGTACAAGAAGGGTAAGCTCATGTATCTTGCAGACACCCTATCTCGAGCTCCCAACACAGAAGTCTCTCCAGACACTGAAAATGACTCATTTAAGGTCATGTCCATCAATTACATTTCCACAGCTCGCCTTGAGGAACTCAGGAAGCATACGGCAGAGGATGAGGTGTTACAGGCTCTCAGCACAGTAATTCAAAGAGGTTGGCCAGTCAAAGAACATAGCGTGTGGCCCACAGTACATCCATACCTTCCCTACAGAGATGAGCTGGCTGTGGAAAAAGGAATACAGATGAAAGGCCACAAAACAGTCATTTCTTGCTCATTGCAGAGAGAATATATCGGCATAGTCCACAGAGGCCACCCAGGGCTGGACGCTACCAAGCACAGCGCAAGAGGTATTGTTTTCTGGCCAACGATGACGGCTGATATCACAGCAGAACTCCTCTCATGCTCAGTCTGCAACAGCACAAAGCCACATCAACAGAAAGAACCACTAAAACCACACCCAGTTCCAGACCTGCCTTGGTCTGCAGTAGCAACAGATATGTTTGAGTGGCATGGCCAAAATGATCTAGTCCTTGTGGACTCATACTCAGGTTGGTATGAGATTGACCTTCTCCGCGACATAACATTCTCAGCTGTAATCATGAAACTTAAGAGACATTTTCCTGTGCATGGCTCACCTCACACACTCATTTCTAATAACTCTAGACAGTACACAAGTCAGCGATTCAAAGACTTAAAACAGTGGGACTTCATCCATGTCACCAGAAGTACAGAGTTCCCACAGTTGAATGGACTGGCAGAAAGGGCAGTTCAGCGCAAAACAGCTGATGGAGAAATAGCACAGAGATGGCATGGATGTGTTTCTTAACCTCCTAAACCTGAGAAACTTTTCCAGAGACCTGACTTTGGGCTCCCCTGCGCAACGCCTGTTGTCACGACAGACACGGTCATCCATTTTTGTTAACTCTAGACTGTTGGAGCCAGCTGCACGGCTTTGTAATAAGAGGATGACCCAAAAGCGATACTACGACACATCAAGTCGCCCACTGCAGCCATTGATAGAGGGACAAGTTGTCAGAATGCAAACCCCCAAAGGATACGAGCACCTCGGCACAGTAAAAGAAGTGAACAAGGAGCCTCGCATTATGGGTGTGTCTCAATCAGCTCCCTAGGTCAGTAGTCAGGGCACTGATCAGGGGTCAGCCCATTGACTTATGTCTGATCAGTGCCCTGACTACTGAACTAGGGAGCTGATTGAGACGCACACCATGTGTTTTTGAGCATCTAAGACTTATTTTTAGTTTCACTATGGCCGTTTGAGTGTTGAGTGTAGGCTACTCATTTGCAGCGACGCATGTTGCAGTAACGCCGTCGGATCTGGCTACAAAATGCCTATAACACGCTCTCACGCGTTTATTTTTTAACAATTGCCAGGAGTGAAATTTACATATGTGGTTTAAACAACCAGATGCATTTATACTTGTCCAGTTTTCTCTGAAATGTTTTACAGACCACGCTCCTGATACTGCTGCTGGCGCGGCCGCGGACTCTGAACACTGTGTTAGTCAGTCTTGACAATCGCTTATATCGCCTAATTATCGCATAATAGCCTATCATGGTCTCATGCTGTTTCCACCAGTGCAGCACATCTCATTGTTTCTTTTAATTACTAAAATAAATATAAAACGAAGGAGAAGCCTAAAAAGGGCCCGAAGCCAGGCCCGCATTTGAGGTATGAAATGAAAATTGGCCTGAAGCCCGGCCATAGGGGCGTAAAATAGAGTCGGTCTGTCGGGCTCGGGCGGAAATGTAGGGCTCTAAATCGTCGACCCAATCTGGCAACACTGATTACACACAGCCTACATTTACATTCCAAAAAAGGTTATTGATAACATGCCTCTGAAGTTTAACGTTTTGCACCATTACAAAAATATAGGTAACTAGTCATATCTTCTGCTCGATGAAACACATGTTAATGCTCAGCAGTACACATACTATATGGTATATTTGCTTTGCGCTAAAATGCATTCATTTTCATGGGTATATATGTGGCCTGAACAGGTAGCCTAGTGCATCCCAAATTTTTCAACATTAATATTTTAATATAACATTATAGTAATTATGGCCTTTAGAAAAATGCTTTTTGAGGAGGTGGGGTAGTGCACTATAGGCCCCTGTGGGGTAATGCACTGTAGGCTCCTGCGGCCTATGCTTTTGTCCTTAATGGCATTTTTTCTCCTTTTATTACTTTTACTTTTATAATTTAAGTAGTTTTAAAACCAGTACTTTTTATACTTTTACTTAAGGAAAAAGCTTGAGTTGATACTTCAACTTCTTCAGAAGTATTTTTAAACCCTAGTATCTATACTTTTACTTGAGTAATGAATGCTAGTACTTTTGACACCTCTGCCTACCAGCATCAGTTACATCGTTTCACCGTTATTTACAAATTCTCTCCTGTGGAATCATTGGATGGTAAAATGTTCAATCTCGCTGGAGATAGTAGGTCATCAGAGTACATTTTGCCAACTCTTTTATGAGTACTGTGAATACTTTTGTCACAGACTGTTTTTAGCCTTAGGGAAGCATGCAATTTCAGATGCAGTGTGAAAAAAGCCTAAATTACCTTCATGGCAACACTCAGGCAAGTTCAGCCACTGGCCATCTGCTCCACATGTGACCTCTGATGAGCCAATCAGATAGAATCCCTTAATGCAGGTGATGGTTACTGTGTCTTGGGGTTTGTACTGCGTCCTCTCTCCATGTTTTACCCATCGGTTTGCCACAGCAGGAGCTGAACAGTAGATCTTTGGGTCTTGGATCTCTGGCTCTTTATCTGAAATCACACTCTCTCTTGAGTAGGTACATTTTAGAATCTTGCTTATTACTTACAAAGCACCAAATGGTTTATCTCCCCAGTACTTGAGTGAGCTCTTAACACATTATACTCCATCACGTCTACTGTGGTCTCTAAACTCTGTCCTGCTGATAATACCTAGAATATCAAAATCAACTGCAGGCAGTCGATCCTTTTCCTATTTAGCACCTAAACTCTGGAACAGTCTTCCTAGCATTGTTCGGGAAGCAGACACACTCTGTCAGTTTAAATCTAGACTAAAAACACATCTCTTTTCAATGGCATACACATAAAATACTTTTTCAATTAAATGATTATTAGGCTGCATTATCTAGGTCAGACGGAACACTTCCCATAACACCTGATGTACTCGTAACATCATCAGAAGAATGGCATCTACGCTAATGTTAGTCTCTCTGTTTTATCCCGAGGTCTACTTAAGTCAACCGGATCCGGGCCGTATCCAGATCAGACGGTGGACCTGCAACCAGATGTGACCAACACATGACCCTGAAGTGTCTGCAGAGACCGTGTCATTTAGACTCCCCCTTAAGCTGCCTCATCGACACGGCATCCTCAATAAACCTGTCTCCGGCGTGATGACTCCGATATTTTGATTATTTATATTTAATAATTATTTAATCGATAGATCATCCTCAATATACCCGTCTCCATCTTGTTGCCTCAGATCATTCGGATATTCCGATCTATTATGACCTCTGACCTGTAAAATTGCCAGAATAATAATAATAATACGCGGTTTGTTAATTTTCCAGAGGAGAACTGGCACCCGACTGAGCCTGGTTTCTCCCAAGGTTTATTTTTCTCCATTAGGTCTCCTGATGGGGTTTTGGTTTCTTGCCACTGTCGCCTCTGGCTTGGCTTGCTTAGTTTAGGGACACTAAATTTTTCAAATAAATTTCCAAATAAATCTAATTATTAAACTAAATTAACCATATAGACTAAATTACTGATCTAATTACAGATCTAAGCCCACATTGTCACTGTATGATAATCGAAATATTTTCTGTTGCATTATTTTCCTGTTTAGCACTTAAGCTGCTTTGAAACATTCTGCTTTGTTAAAAGCGCTGTATAAATAAAGTTGACTTGACTTGACTTGACTTGACATATTTTGAATAAGGACTGTAGATCATTGTGATAAATGATCTGTTCACAAGTAAAGTGCAATTTGTTTAGTATAATTTGCTGTACTTTAGAAGTGTCGGGCACTTTAAGAACGACCTCCTCCTTGGTGCACATGCACTAAATATGTACGCGAGTCATGTGTATATGTGATGTTTGGTTGCTGACCTTAACTCTGTTAATAAAGTAACATTGTGTTCACATGTGGCAGTTGCTGCGTTATTTAATGGGACGTCCAACATGGTGTCAGAAGATGGAGCAGACTTTTCACCCGTGAGTGAACCAGTTTTGTAGAAAACAGAGACGGAACTGTTCGTGAAAGTTTTCACAAGGCCGCGTAGTGTGTAACTATGGCGGACTGTTTTCGAAGACCAGAACAGCTCACTTTTGATGGGAAAATAGCAGAGAATTGGCGAATTTTCGAACAAGAGTATGACATTTTCATCGCCGGCGCGCACATGATAAGCCAGACAAGACAAGGGCATCCTCCTCAATCTCGTCGGAAGCCATTGAACATGAGCGTTCATTTGTCTATGCAGCGGAGGTGCGAGCACCGGGCAAGAATGGCTCGATCTTAACTTCAGCGGAATCCAAGGAAGATCCGGAGTGCCTGAAGAGGAAATTTCGGGAAATATGCAACCCACAGCAAAATAAAACAATGGACAGACACAAGTTTCATTCTAGAAACCAAGAACAAGGTGAGACAATCGAGGCATTCATCAGTGGTCTCAGGATTAAAGCTAAAAGTTGTCATTTTGGAGAATTGACAGATGAGCTAATCTGTGATAGGATAGTATGTGGCATCAACAATGAAGGCCTAAGGAAAGTACTGTTAAGAGACAGTGATTTAACTCTAACCAAACCATTTCAATTTGTCGCATACATGAAATGACAGAGGAGAATAACAAAACGTTGGCTATACCACAGTGCAACTAATGTGGATGCAATACACCCATTTTCCAGTAGGAGGCGCCAACACACAAGACATCAAAGAACAGAACAAAATGATTCACCAACCATAACCAACTGTAGAAATTGTGGAAATAATCATGCCACAAAGAAAGAGAAATGCCCAGCTTTCGGACAACAGTGTCATAACTGCAAGAAAATGAATCATTACAAGAAATGTTGCAAAGCCCATAGTCAAATCAGTCAGAAGAAATTCAACTACAGGAAAGCGGTACACGAACTTGAAGTAGACAAAACCCCTGACCATGATGACACATTTTACGTCGATGGCATTTAATTTGATAAGTGCATTAACACTGTTAACTCTCACATGACAGAGTTGGAAGAGGGATTTGTCACTTTAAACATAAACAAAGCTCCAATTGAGGTGAAAGTTGACACCGGAGCAAACTGCAACATAATGTCACAAAAGACTTTCGAACAAATTACTTACAATGAATGGCCAGTGAAGCAATCAAAGACACCCAACCTTGTAGCTTATGGTGGAAGTAAAATCGAAACGAAAGGTTTGGTCCTGTTGCAGTGTGCCCCAAATGTGCAAAATTATTCACTTTCATTCTTCTTGGTGGAGCAAGATGTCCAAAAACTGTTAGGATTTCGTGCATGCCTCGACATTGGAATTGTTACAATCAGCCTGGACGTGCATCATGTCAGTATGGAGGGCAGCACTGAAGACGTTCTTAACGTGTACAAAGACTTGTTTACAGACAAGCTTGGAGAACTTCCAATCACATACTCCATGACAGTAGACCCCAGTGTACAGCCAGTAGTTCGCCCTGCACACTGTATTCCTCTGGCAATGCAAAGCCACGTCAAAACAGAACTGGACCGCATGCAGAGCCTTGGCGTCATAGCGACAGTTTCAGAGCCGAAGGATTGGGTCTCGTCCATGGTGGTAACACACAAAAAGGACAGACAAGAAATCAGGCTGTGTTTCAACCCAAAAGATCTTAACACTGCCTTAAAAAGACCACATCACCCTATGCGCAGCGTAGAGGAAGTAGCGTCCCAGATGTCAGGAGCAACCGTATTTTCAGTGCTGGACGCAAAGAACTCTTTCTGGCAGATTCGCCTCGACCACAAGTCCTCCATGATGACCACATTCAGCACTCCATTTGGGCACTATTGATTTCTTTGCATCCCCTTTGGCATAAACTCTGCAAGTGAAGTTTTCCAGCACTCAATGGAGCAGTTGTTTTCAGGGTACCCCTGTGCAATCATTGTCGATGACATCATCATCAGAGGTCGTAATGCTGCGGAACATGATGCTAATCTGAAAAGGGTGTTGAACAGAGCATGCAAGATCAAGCTCAAGCTAAACCCTGCCAAATGCAAATTTCGCATGGACCAAGTCAGCTATGTGGGCCACATCTTTACAAGTAAAGGCCTAAAAGCCGATCCTTCCAAAACAAAGGCAATTTCTGAGATGCCACCCACCAAGTATGTCCCTGAATTACAGCGTTTCCTGGAAATGGCAAATTATCTGGGGAAATGTATCCCAAACTTCAGCGACATTGCTGCGCCCCTCAGAATGCTGACACATAAAAGACAGTATGGTGTTGGTACCAGCAGCACCAACAAGCATTTGATAACCTCAAGTCGTGTCTGTCCACCCCACCGGTCTTATCATATTATGACGTAAAGAAGCCAGTTACGCTAACCTGCGATGCCTCATGTTTCGGGCTTGGTGCTGCATGCATGCAGGAAAGAAAACCAATTGCGTTTGCTTCTCGCACACTCACAGACACGGAGACAAGGTATGCTCAGATCGAAAAGGAGCTGCTGGCCGTCGTGTTTGCTTGTACTAAGTTCAGAGACCATGTGTACGGGAAACCTACATTCGTTGAGACAGACCACCAGCCCTTGGTGAGCATTCTGAAGAAACCAATCCACACAGCTCCTGCACGACTACAGAGAATGATGCTCAGGTTACAGTGCTTCGACATCACTCTGGTGTACAAGAAGGGTAAGCTCATGTATCTTGCAGACACCCTATCTCGAGCTCCCAACACAGAAGTCTCTCCAGACACTGAAAATGACTCATTTAAGGTCATGTCCATCAATTACATTTCCACAGCTCGCCTTGAGGAACTCAGGAAGCATACGGCAGAGGATGAGGTGTTACAGGCTCTCAGCACAGTAATTCAAAGAGGTTGGCCAGTCAAAGAACATAGCGTGTGGCCCACAGTACATCCATACCTTCCCTACAGAGATGAGCTGGCTGTGGAAAAAGGAATACAGATGAAAGGCCACAAAACAGTCATTTCTTGCTCATTGCAGAGAGAATATATCGGCATAGTCCACAGAGGCCACCCAGGGCTGGACGCTACCAAGCACAGAGCAAGAGGTATCGTTTTCTGGCCAACGATGACGGCTGATATCACAGCAGAACTCCTCTCATGCTCAGTCTGCAACAGCACAAAGCCACATCAACAGAAAGAACCACTAAAACCACACCCAGTTCCAGACCTGCCTTGGTCTGCAGTAGCAACAGATATGTTTGAGTGGCATGGCCAAAATGATCTAGTCCTTGTGGACTCATACTCAGGTTGGTATGAGATTGACCTTCTCCACGACATAACATCCTCAGCTGTAATCATGAAACTTAAGAGACATTTTCCTGTGCATGGCTCACCTCACACACTCATTTCTAATAACTCTAGACAGTACACAAGTCAGCGATTCAAAGACTTCGCAAAACAGTGGGACTTCATCCATGTCACCAGAAGTACAGAGTTCCCACAGTTGAATGGACTGGCAGAAAGGGCAGTTCGCAGCGCAAAACAGCTGATGGAGAAATAGCACAGAGATGGCATGGATGTGTTTCTTAACCTCCTAAACCTGAGAAACTTTTCCAGAGACCTGACTTTGGGCTCCCCTGCGCAACGCCTGTTGTCACGACAGACACGGTCATCCATTTTTGTTAACTCTAGACTGTTGGAGCCAGCTGCACGGCTTTGTAATAAGAGGATGACCCAAAAGCGATACTACGACACATCAAGTCGCCCACTGCAGCCATTGATAGAGGGACAAGTTGTCAGAATGCAAACCCCCAAAGGATACGAGCACCTCGGCACAGTAAAAGAAGTGAACAAGGAGCCTCGCATTATGGGTGTGTCTCAATCAGCTCCCTAGGTCAGTAGTCAGGGCACTGATCAGGGGTCAGCCCATTGACTTATGTCCTGATCAGTGCCCTGACTACTGAACTAGGGAGCTGATTGAGACGCACACCATGTGTTTTTGAGCATCTAAGACTTATTTTTTGTTTCAATATGGCCGTTTGAGTGTTGAGTGTAGGCTACTCATTTGCAGCGACGCATGTTGCAGTAACGCCGTCGGATCTGGCTACAAAATGCCTATAACACGCTCTCACGCGTTTATTTTTTAACAATTGCCAGGAGTGAAATTTACATATGTGGTTTAAACAACCAGATGCATTTATACTTGTCCAGTTTTCTCTGAAATGTTTTACAGACCACGCTCCTGATACTGCTGCTGGCGCGGCCGCGGACTCTGAACACTGTGTTAGTCAGTCTTGACAATCGCTTATATCGCCTAATTATCGCATAATAGCCTATCATGGTCTCATGCTGTTTCCACCAGTGCAGCACATCTCATTGTTTCTTTTAATTACTAAAATAAATATAAAACGAAGGAGAAGCCTAAAGGGCCCGGCCAGGCCCGCATTTGAGGTATGAAATGAAAATTGGCCTGAAGCCCGGCCATAGGGGCGTAAAATAGAGTCGGTCTGTCGGGCTCGGGCGGAAATGTAGGGCTCTAAATCGTCGACCCAATCTGGCAACACTGATTGCACACAGCCTACATTTACATTCCAAAAAAGGTTATTGATAACATGCCTCTGAAGTTTAACGTTTTGCACCATTACAAAACATATAGGTAACTAGTCATCATATCTTCTGCTCGATGAAACACATGTTAATGCTCAGCAGTACACATACTATATGGTATATTTGCATTGCGCTAAAATGCATTCATTTTCATGGGTATATATGTGGCCTGAACAGGTAGCCTAGTGCATCCCAAATTTTTCAACATTAATATTTTAATATAACATTATAGTAATTATGGCCTTTAGAAAAATGCTTTTTGAGGAGGTGGGGTAGTGCACTATAGGCCCCTGTGGGGTAATGCACTGTAGGCTCCTGAGGCCTAAGCTTTTGTCCTTAATGGCATTTTTTCTCCTTTTATTACTTTTACTTTTATACTTTAAGTAGTTTTAAAACCAGTACTTTTTATACTTTTACTTAAGTAAAAAGCTTGAGTTGATACTTCAACTTCTTCAGAAGTATTTTTAAACCCTAGTATCTATACTTTTACTTGAGTAATGAATGCTAGTACTTTTGACACCTCTGCCTACCAGCATCAGTTACATCGTTTCACCGTTATTTACAAATTCTCTCCTGTGGAATCATTGGATGGTAAAATGTTCAATCTCGCTGGAGATAGTAGGTCATCAGAGTACATTTTGCCAACTCTTTTATGAGCACTGTGAATTATTTTGTCACAGACTGTTTTTAACCTTAGGGAAGCATGCGATTTCAGATGCAGTGTGAAAACAGCCTAAATTACCTTCATGGCAACACTCAGGCAAGTTCAGCCACTGGCCATCTGCTCCACATGTGACCTCTGATGAGCCAATCAGATAGAATCCCTTAATGCAGGTGATGGTTACTGTGTCTTTGGGATTGTACTGCGTCCTCTCTCCACGTCTTATCAATCGGTTTGCCACAACAGGTGCTGAACAGTAGATCTTAGGCGCTAAACCAGGAGAAAAAAGTATTCCTGAAGCAAAAACTTAAAAAAACCAAACATCTGATGGTTGTCATAATGATAAAATCTCATTGCATCATATTAATGTCAAGTGTCAATATTTTAGCTATTGTAACAAAAACCCAACATCTGCTATACGTCATAAAGTTAACATCCATACAGTGCTAAATTACAAAGTGACATGAATTCAATGCCTATCCAATGTTGGAGATTTATATCAGGTCAATGTTGGGTTTTGACATCAACCTGATTTCACCAAGAGTCCAATGTTGGAGTCCAATGTCTTTCTGATGTTAAATTTAAAGCAAGAAACTACCTTTAGTGATTCTTCATATCAAATAAAATTAAGGAGGAAGTTGAACTCAGTTTCTGATTAAGTATTCAAACCAGGGCTGCATCTGAAATCACACACTCTCTTGAGTAGGTAATTATTTTGATTAAGGACGACTGCAAAAAAAAACATGTTCTAAATGTAACCCCTCCTAATCCAACCGCCCGCACCAAACGAGAGCTGAACTCAAGTCCGCCAGCATGAGAGTTAGATGCTCTAACAAGGAGGGAGACTGAAGGCTGAAACCTCTAGCTTCAGTCGCTAGAGCATCTCTTGAGATCAGAGGAGTGAGGTTTACTCGTACAGCAACTACAAGCTAGCCCCCGTTACATGTATGTAATCCGAACATAGTACATACTTATCTATCCGCCAAAGTAACAATCTCCTGACCTACCAGCGTCAGTTACGTCGTTTTACCACTATTAAAAAATACTGTGCTTTGGAATCATTGAATGGTAAAATGTTCAATCTCGCTGGAGAAAGTAGGTCATCAGAGTACATTTTGCCAACTCTTTTATGAGTACTGTGAATACTTTTGTCACAGGCTGTATTTAGCCTTTGGGAAGCATGCAATTTCAGATGCAGTGTGAAAAAAGCCTAAATTACCTTCAGGACGACACTCGGGCAAGTACAGCCACTGGCCATCTGCTCCACATGTGACCTCTGATGAGCCAATCAGATCAAATCCCTTAATGCAGGTGATGGTTACTGTGTCTTGGGGATTGTACTGCGTCCTCTCTCCACGTCTTATCAATCGGTTTGCCACAACAGGTGCTGAACAGTATATCTTAGGCGCTAAACCAGGAGAAAAAAATATTCCTGACGCAAAAACTTGAAAAAAAAACAAACATCTGATGGTTGTCATAATGATAAAATCTCATTAAATCATATTAATGTCAAGTGTCAATATTTTAGCTATTGTAACAAAAACCCAACATCTGCTATACGTCATAAAGTTAACATCCATACAGTGCTAAATTACAAAGTGACAGGAATTCAATGCCTATCCAATGTTGGAGATTTATATCAGTCAATGTTAGGTTTTGACGTCAACCTGATTTCACCAAGAGTCCAATGTTGAAGTCCTATGTCTTTCTGATGTTAAATTTAAAGCAAGAAACTACCTTTAGTGATTCTTCATATCAAATAAAATGAAGGAGGAAGTTGAACTCAGTTTCTTATTAAGTATTCAAACCAGGGCTGCATCTGAAATCACACTCTCTTGAGTAGGTACTTATTTTGATTAAGGACGACCACAAAAAAAACATGTTCTAAATGTAACCCCTCCTGTTCCAACCGCCCGCACCAAACGGGACCTGAACTCAAGTCCGCCAGCATGAGAGTTAGATGCTCTAACAAGGAGGGAGACTGAAGGCTGAAACCTCTAGCTTCAGTCGCTAGAGCATCTCTTGAGATCAGAGGAGTGAGGTTTACTCGTACAGCAACTACAAGCTGGCCACCGTTACATGTATGTAATCCGAACATAGTACATACTTATCTATCCGCCAAAGTAACAATCTCCTGACCTACCAGCGTCAGCTACGTCGTTTTACCCCCATTAACAAAATCTCTCCTGTGGAATCATTGGATGGTAAAATGTTCAATCTCGCTGGAGATAGTAGGTCATCAGAGTACATTTTGCCAACTCTTTTATGAGTACTGTGAATACTTTTGTCACAGGCTGTATTTAGCCTTAGGGAAGCATGCAATTTCAGATGCAGTGTGAAAAAAGCCTAAATTACCTTCAGGACGACACTCAGGCAAGTTCTGCCACTGGCCATCTGGTCCACATGTGACCTCTGATGAGCCAATCAGATCAAATCCCTTAATGCAGGTGATGGTTACTGTGTCTTTGGGATTGTACTGCGTCCTCTCTCCACGTCTTATCAATCGGTTTGCCACAACAGGTGCTGAACAGTAGATCTTAGGCGCTAAACCAGGAGAAAAAGTATTCCTGAAGCAAAACTTAAAAAAACAAACATCTGATGGTTGTCATAATGATAAAATCTCATTGCATCATATTAATGTCAAGTGTCAATATTTTAGCTATTGTAACAAAAACCCAACATCTGCTATACGTCATAAAGTTAACATCCATACAGTGCTAAATTACAAAGTGACAGGAATTCAATGCCTATCCAATGTTGGAGATTTATATCAGGTCAATGTTGGGTTTTGACATCAACCTGATTTCACCAAGAGTCCAATGTTGGAGTCCAATGTCTTTCTGATGTTAAATTTAAAGCAAGAAACTACCTTTAGTGAGCAGCATGCATTCTTCATATCAAATAAAATTAAGGAGGAAGTTGAACTCAGTTTCTGATTAAGTATTCAAACCAGGGCTGCATCTGAAATCACACACTCTCTTGAGTAGGTACTTATTTTGATTAAGGACGACCGCAAAAAAACATGTTCTAAATGTAACCCCTCCTGTTCCAACCGCCCGCACCAAACGAGAGCTGAACTCAAGTCCGCCAGCATGAGAGTTAGATGCTCTAACAAGGAGGGAGACTGAAGGCTGAAACCTCTAGCTTCAGTCGCTAGAGCACCTCTTGAGATCAGGGGAGTGAGGTTTACTCGTACAGCAACTACAAGCTAGCCCCCGTTACATATATGTAATCCGAACATAGTACAAACTTATCTATCCGCCAAAGTAACAATCTCCTGACCTACCAGCGTCAGTTACGTCTGCTTTACCACTATTAAAAAATACTGTGCTTTGGAATCATTGAATGGTAAAATGTTCAATCTCGCTGGAGAAAGTAGGTCATCAGAGTACATTTTGCCAACAATTTTATGAGTATTGTGAATACTTTTGTCACAGGCGGTATTTAGCCTTTGGGAAGCATGCAATTTCAGATGCAGTGTGAAAAAAGCCTAAATTACCTTCAGGACGACACTCGGGCAAGTACAGCCACTGGCCATCTGCTCCACATGTGACCTCTGATGAGCCAATCAGATCAAATCCCTTAATGCAGGTGATGGTTACTGTGTCTTTGGGATTGTACTGCGTCCTCTCTCCACGTCTTATCAATCGGTTTGCCACAACAGGTGCTGAACAGTATATCTTAGGCGCTAAACCAGGGGAAAAAAATATTCCTGACGCAAAAACTTGAAAAAAAACAAACATCTGATGGTTGTCATAATGATAAAATCTCATTGCATCATATTAATGTCAAGTGTCAATATTTTAGCTATTGTAACAAAAACCCAACATCTGCTATACGTCATAAAGTTAACATCCATACAGTGCTAAATTACAAAGTGACAGGAATTCAATGCCTATCCAATGTTGGAGATTTATATCAGGTCAATTTTGGGTTTTGACGTCAACCTGATTTCACCAAGAGTCCAATGTTGGAGTCCTATGTCTTTCTGATGTTAAATTTAAAGCAAGAAACTACCTTTAGTAATTCTTCATATCAAATAAAATTAAGGAGGAAGTTGAACTCAGTTTCTTATTAAGTATTCAAACCAGGGCTGCATCTGAAATCACACTCTCTTGAGTAGGTACTTATTTTGATTAAGGACGACCGCAAAAAAAACATGTTCTAAATGTAACCCCTCCTGTTCCAACCACCCGCACCAAACGAGACCTGAACTCAAGTCCGCCAGCATGAGAGTTAGATGCTCTAACAAGGAGGGAGACTGAAGGCTGAAACCTCTAGCTTCAGTCGCTAGAGCATCTCTTGAGATCAGAGGAGTGAGGTTTACTCACACAGCAACTACAAGCTGGCCACCGTTACATGTATGTAATCCAAACATAGTACATACTTATCTATCCGAAAAAGTAACAATCTCCTGACCTACCAGCGTCAGTTATGTCGTTTTACCACCAATAACAAATTCTCTCCTGTGGAATTATTGGATGGTAAAATGTTCAATCTCGCTGGAGATAGAAGGTCATCAGAGTACATTTTGCCAACTCTTTTATGAGTACTGTGAATACTTTTGTCACAGGCTGTATTTAGCCTTAGGGAAGCATGCAATTTCAGATGCAGTGTGAAAAAAGCCTAAATTACCTTCAGGACGACACTCAGGCAAGTACAGCCACTGGCCATCTGCTCCACATGTGACCTCTGATGAGCCAATCAGATCAAATCCCTTAATGCAGTTGATGGTTACTGTGTCTTGGGGATTGTACTGCGTCTCTCCACGTCTTATCAATCGGTTTGCCACAACAGGTGCTGAACAGTATATCTTAGGCGCTAAAGCAGGGGAAAAAAATATTCCTGACGCAAAAACTTGAAAAAAACCAAACATCTGATGGTTGTCATAATGATAAAATCTCATTAAATCATATTAATGTCAAGTGTCAATATTTTAGCTATTGTAACAAAAACCCAACATCTGCTATACGTCATAATGTTAACATCCATACAGTGCTAAATTACAAAGTGACAGGAATTCATTGCCTATCCAATGTTGGAGATTTATATCAGGTCAATGTTGGGTTATGACGTCAACCTGATTTCACCAAGAGTCCAATGTTGGAGTCCTATGTCTTTCTGATGTTAAATTTAAAGCAAGAAACTACCTTTAGTAATTCTTCATATCAAATAAAATTAAGGATGAAGTTGAACTCAGTTTCTTATTAAGTATTCAAACCAGGGCTGCATCTGAAATCACACACTCTCTTGAGTAGGTACTTATTTTGATTAAGGACGACCACAAAAAAAACATGTTCTAAATGTAACCCCTCCTGTTCCAACCGCCCGCACCAAACGGGACCGGAACTCAAGTCCGCCAGCATGTGAGTTAGATGCTCTAACAAGGAGGGAGACTGAAGGCTGAAACCTCTAGCTTCAGTCGCTAGAGCATCTCTTGAGATCAGAGGAGTGAGGTTTACTCGTACAGCAACTACAAGCTGGCCACCGTTACATGTATGTAATCCGAACATAGTACATACTTATCTATCCGCCAAAGTAACAATCTCCTGACCTACCAGCGTCAGCTACGCTGCTTTACCCCATTAACAAAATCTCTCCTGTGGAATCATTGGATGGTAAAATGTTCAATCTCGCTGGAGATAGTAGGTCATCAGAGTACATTTTGCCAACTCTTTTATGAGTACTGTGAATACTTTTGTCACAGGCTGTATTTAGCCTTAGGGAAGCATGCAATTTCAGATGCAGTGTGAAAAAAGCCTAAATTACCTTCAGGACGACACTCAGGCAAGTTCTGCCACTGGCCATCTGGTCCACATGTGACCTCTGATGAGCCAATCAGATCAAATCCCTTAATGCAGGTGATGGTTACTGTGTCTTTGGGATTGTGCGTCCTCTCCACGTCTTATCAATCGGTTTGCCACAACAGGTGCTGAACAGTAGATCTTAGGCGCTAAACCAGGAGAAAAAAGTATTCCTGAAGCAAAAACTTAAAAAAAACAAACATCTGATGGTTGTCATAATGATAAAATCTCATTGCATCATATTAATGTCAAGTGTCAATATTTTAGCTATTGTAACAAAAACCCAACATCTGCTATACGTCATAAAGTTAACATCCATACAGTGCTAAATTACAAAGTGACAGGAATTCAATGCCTATCCAATGTTGGAGATTTATATCAGGTCAATGTTGGGTTTTGACATCAACCTGATTTCACCAAGAGTCCAATGTTGGAGTCCAATGTCTTTCTGATGTTAAATTTAAAGCAAGAAACTACCTTTAGTGAGCAGCATGCATTCTTCATATCAAATAAAATTAAGGAGGAAGTTGAACTCAGTTTCTGATTAAGTATTCAAACCAGGGCTGCATCTGAAATCACACACTCTCTTGAGTAGGTACTTATTTTGATTAAGGACGACTGCAAAAAAAAACATGTTCTAAATGTAACCCCTCCTGTTCCAACCGCCCGCACCAAACGAGAGCTGAACTCAAGTCCGCCAGCATGAGAGTTAGATGCTCTAACAAGGAGGGAGACTGAAGGCTGAAACCTCTAGCTTCAGTCGCTAGAGCATCTCTTGAGATCAGAGGAGTGAGGTTTACTCGTACAGCAACTACAAGCTAGCCCCCGTTACATATATGTAATCCGAACATAGTACAAACTTATCTATCCGCCAAAGTAACAATCTCCTGACCTACCAGCGTCAGTTACGTCGTTTTACCACTATTAAAAAATACTGTGCTTTGGAATCATTGAATGGTAAAATGTTCAATCTCGCTGGAGAAAGTAGGTCATCAGAGTACATTTTGCCAACAATTTTATGAGTATTGTGAATACTTTTGTCACAGGCGGTATTTAGCCTTTGGGAAGCATGCAATTTCAGATGCAGTGTGAAAAAAGCCTAAATTACCTTCAGGACGACACTCGGGCAAGTACAGCCACTGGCCATCTGCTCCACATGTGACCTCTGATGAGCCAATCAGATCAAATCCCTTAATGCAGGTGATGGTTACTGTGTCTTTGGGATTGTACTGCGTCCTCTCTCCACGTCTTATCAATCGGTTTGCCACAACAGGTGCTGAACAGTATATCTTAGGCGCTAAACCAGGGAAAAAATATTCTGACAAAACTTGAAAAAAACAAACATCTGATGGTTGTCATAATGATAAAATCTCATTGCATCATATTAATGTCAAGTGTCAATATTTTAGCTATTGTAACAAAACCCAACATCTGCTATACGTCATAAAGTTAACATCCATACAGTGCTAAATTACAAAGTGACAGGAATTCAATGCCTATCCAATGTTGGAGATTTATATCAGGTCAATTTTGGGTTTTGACGTCAACCTGATTTCACCAAGAGTCCAATGTTGGAGTCCTATGTCTTTCTGATGTTAAATTTAAAGCAAGAAACTACCTTTAGTAATTCTTCATATCAAATAAAATTAAGGAGGAAGTTGAACTCAGTTTCTTATTAAGTATTCAAACCAGGGCTGCATCTGAAATCACACACTCTCTTGAGTAGGTACTTATTTTGATTAAGGACGACCGCAAAAAAATTATGTTCTAAATGTAACCCCTCCTGTCCCAACCGCCCGCACCAAACGGGACCTGAACTCAAGTCCGCCAGCATGAGAGTTAGATGCTCTAACAAGGAGGGAGACTGAAGGCTGAAACCTCTAGCTTCAGTCGCTAGAGCATCTCTTGAGATCAGAGGAGTGAGGTTTACTCACACAGCAACTACAAGCTGGCCACCGTTACATGTATGTAATCCAAACATAGTACATACTTATCTATCCGAAAAAGTAACAATCTCCTGACCTACCAGCGTCAGTTATGTCGTTTTACCACCAATAACAAATTCTCTCCTGTGGAATTATTGGATGGTAAAATTTTCAATCTCGCTGGAGATAGTAGGTCATCAGAGTACATTTTGCCAACTCTTTTATGAGTACTGTGAATACTTTTGTCACAGGCTGTATTTAGCCTTAGGGAAGCATGCAATTTCAGATGCAGTGTGAAAAAAGCCTAAATTACCTTCAGGACGACACTCAGGCAAGTACAGCCACTGGCCATCTGCTCCACATGTGACCTCTGATGAGCCAATCAGATCAAATCCCTTAATGCAGTTGATGGTTACTGTGTCTTGGGGATTGTACTGCGTCCTCTCTCCACGTCTTATCAATCGGTTTGCCACAACAGGTGCTGAACAGTATATCTTAGGCGCTAAAGCAGGGGAAAAAAATATTCCTGACGCAAAAACTTGAAAAAAACCAAACATCTGATGGTTGTCATAATGATAAAATCTCATTAAATCATATTAATGTCAAGTGTCAATATTTTAGCTATTGTAACAAAAACCCAACATCTGCTATACGTCATAATGTTAACATCCATACAGTGCTAAATTACAAAGTGACAGGAATTCATTGCCTATCCAATGTTGGAGATTTATATCAGGTCAATGTTGGGTTATGACGTCAACCTGATTTCACCAAGAGTCCAATGTTGGAGTCCTATGTCTTTCTGATGTTAAATTTAAAGCAAGAAACTACCTTTAGTAATTCTTCATATCAAATAAAATTAAGGATGAAGTTGAACTCAGTTTCTTATTAAGTATTCAAACCAGGGCTGCATCTGAAATCACACACTCTCTTGAGTAGGTACTTATTTTGATTAAGGACGACCACAAAAAAAACATGTTCTAAATGTAACCCTCCTGTTCCAACCCGCACCAAACGGGACCGGAACTCAAGTCCGCCAGCATGAGAGTTAGATTCTCTAACAAGGAGGGAGACTGAAGGCTGAAACCTCTAGCTTCAGTCGCTAGAGCATGTCTTGAGATCAGAGGAGTGAGGTTTACCTGACAGCAACTACAAGCTGGCCACCGTTACATGTATGTAATCCGAACATAGTACATACTTATCTATCCGCCAAAGTAACAATCTCCTGACCTACCAGCGTCAGCTACGTCGTTTTACCCCCATTAACAAATTCTCTCCTGTGGAATCATTGGATGGTAAAATGTTCAATCTCGCTGGAGATAGTAGGTCATCAGAGTACATTTTGCCAACTCTTTTATGAGTACTGTGAATACTTTTGTCACAGGCTGTATTTAGCCTTAGGGAAGCATGCAATTTCAGATGCAGTGTGAAAAAAGCCTAAATTACCTTCAGGACGACACTCGGGCAAGTACAGCCACTGGCCATCTGCTCCACATGTGACCTCTGATGAGCCAATCAGATCAAATCCCTTAATGCAGGTGATGGTTACTGTGTCTTTGGGATTGTACTGCGTCCTCTCTCCACGTCTTATCAATCGGTTTGCCACAGCAGGTGCTGAACAGTAGATCTTAGGCGCTAAACCAGGAGAAAAAAATATTCCTGAAGCAAAAACTTAAAAAAACCAAACATCTGATGGTTGTCATAATGATAAAATCTCATTGCATCATATTAATGTCAAGTGTCAATATTTTAGCTATTGTAACAAAAACCCAACATCTGCTATACGTCATAAAGTTAACATCCATACAGTGCTAAATTACAAAGTGACAGGAATTCAATGCCTATCCAATGTTGGAGATTTATATCAGGTCAATGTTGGGTTTTGACGTCAACCTGATTTCACCAAGAGTTTAATGTTGGAGTCCAATGTCTTTCTGATGTTAAATTTAAAGCAAGAAACTACCTTTAGTGAGCAGCATGCATTCTTCATATTAATTAAAATTTTGGAGGAAGCTGAACTCAGTTTCTGATTAAGTATTCAAACCAGGGCTGCATCTGAAATCACACACTCTCTTGAGTAGGTACTTATTTTGATTAAGGACGACTGCAAAAAAAAACATGTTCTAAATGTAACCCCTCCTGTTCCAACCGCCCGCACCAAACGAGAGCTGAACTCAAGTCCGCCAGCATGAGAGTTAGATGCTCTAACAAGGAGAGAGACTGAAGGTTGAAACCTCTAGCTTCAGTCGCTAGAGCATCTCTTGAGATCAGAGGAGTGAGGTTTACTCGTACAGCAACTACAAGCTGGCCCCCATTACATATATGTAATCCGAACATAGTACAAACTTATCTATCCGCCAAAGTAACAATCTCCTGACCTACCAGCGTCAGTTACGTCGTTTTACCACTATTAAAAAATACTGTGCTTTGGAATCATTGAATGGTAAAATGTTCAATCTTGCTGGAGATAGTAGGTCATCAGAGTACATTTTGCCAACAATTTTATGAGTATTGTGAATACTTTTGTCACAGGCTGTATTTAGCCTTAGGGAAGCATGCAATTTCAGATGCAGTGTGAAAAAAGCCTAAATTACCTTCAGGACGACACTCGGGCAAGTACAGCCACTGGCCATCTGCTCCACATGTGACCTCTGATGAGCCAATCAGATCAAATCCCTTAATGCAGGTGATGGTTACTGTGTCTTTGGGATTGTACTGCGTCCTCTCTCCACGTCTTATCAATCGGTTTGCCACAGCAGGTGCTGAACAGTAGATCTTAGGCGCTAAACCAGGAGAAAAAAATATTCCTGAAGCAAAAACTTAAAAAAACCAAACATCTGATGGTTGTCATAATGATAAAATCTCATTGCATCATATTAATGTCAAGTGTCAATATTTTAGCTATTGTAATAAAACCCAACATCTGCTATACGTCATAAAGTTAACATCCATACAGTGCTAAATTACAAAGTGACAGGAATTCAATGCCTATCCAATGTTGGAGATTTATATCAGGTCAATGTTGGGTTTTGACGTCAACCTGATTTCACCAAGAGTTTAATGTTGGAGTCCAATGTCTTTCTGATGTTAAATTTAAAGCAAGAAACTACCTTTAGTGAGCAGCATGCATTCTTCATATTAATTAAAATTTTGGAGGAAGCTGAACTCAGTTTCTGATTAAGTATTCAAACCAGGGCTGCATCTGAAATCACACACTCTCTTGAGTAGGTACTTATTTTGATTAAGGACGACCACAAAAAAAACATGTTCTAAATGTAATCCCTCCTGTTTCAACCGCCCGCCTCAAACGAGAGCTGAACTCAAGTCCGCCAGCATGAGAGTTAGATGCTCTAACAAGGAGGGAGAATGAAGGCTGAAACCTCTAGCTTCAGTCACTAGAGCATCTCTTGAGATCAGAGGAGTGAGGTTTACTCGTACAGCAACTACAAGCTGGCCACCGTTACATGTATGTAATCCGAACATAGTACATACATATCTATCCGCCAAAGTAACAATCTCCTGACCTACCAGCGTCAGCTACGTCGTTTTACCCCCATTAACAAAATCTCTTCTGTGGAATCATTGGATGGTAAAATGTTCAATCTCGCTGGAGATAGTAGGTCATCAGAGTACATTTTGCCAACTCTTTTATGAGTACTGTGAATACTTTTGTCACAGGCTGTATTTAGCCTTAGGGAAGCATGCAATTTCAGATGCAGTGTGAAAAAAGCCTAAATTACCTTCAGGACGACACTCGGGCAAGTACAGCCACTGGCCATCTGCTCCACATGTGACCTCTGATGAGCCAATCAGATCAAATCCCTTAATGCAGGTGATGGTTACTGTGTCTTTGGGATTGTACTGCGTCCTCTCTCCACGTCTTATCAATCGGTTTACCACAACAGGTGCTGAACAGTAGATCTTAGGCGCTAAACCAGGAGAAAAAAATATTCCTGAACCAAAAACTTGAAAAAACCAAACATCTGATGGTTGTCATAATGATAAAATCTCATTGCATCATATTAATGTCAAGTGTCAATATTTTAGCTATGGTAACAAAAACCCAACATCTGCTATACGTCATAATGTTAACATCCATACAGTGCTAAATTACAAAGTGACAGGAATTCAATGCCTATCCAATGTTGGAGATTTATATCAGGTCAATGTTGGGTTTTGACGTCAACCTGATTTCACCAAGAGTCCAATGTTGGAGTCCTATGTCTTTCTGATGTTAAATTTAAAGCAAGAAACTACCTTTAGTGATTCTTCATATCAAATAAAATGAAGGAGGAAGTTGAACTCAGTTTCTTATTAAGTATTCAAACCAGGGCTGCATCTGAAATCACACACTCTCTTGAGTAGGTACTTATTTTGATTAAGGACGACTGCAAAAAAAAACATGTTCTAAATGTAACCCCTCCTGTTCCAACCACCCGCACCAAACGAGACCTGAACTCAAGTCCGCCAGCATGAGAGTCAGATGCTCTAACAAGGAGAGAGACTGAAGGCTGAAACCTCTAGCTTCAGTCGCTAGAGCATCTCTTGAGATCAGAGGAGTGAGGTTTACTCGTACAGCAACTACAATCTGGCCCCCATTACATATATGTAATCCGAACATAGTACAAACTTATCTATCCGCCAAAGTAACAATCTCCTGACCTACCAGCGTCAGTTACGCTGCTTTACCACTATTAAAAATACTGTGCTTTGGAATCATTGAATGGTAAAATGTTCAATCTCGCTGGAGATAGTAGGTCATCAGAGTACATTTTGCCAACAATTTTATGAGTATTGTGAATACTTTTGTCACAGGCTGTATTTAGCCTTAGGGAAGCATGCAATTTCAGATGCAGTTCGAAAAAAGCCTAAATTACCTTCAGGACGACACTGGCAAGTACAGCCACTGGCCATCTGGTCCACATGTGACCTCTGATGAGCCAATCAGATCAAATCCCTTAATGCAGGTGATGGTTACTGTGTCTTTGGGATTGTACTGCGTCCTCTCTCCACGTCTTATCAATCGGTTTGCCACAACAGGTGCTGAACAGTAGATCTTAGGCGCAAAAACTTGAAAAAACCAAACATCTGATGGTTGTCATAATGATAAAATCTCATTGCATCATATTAATGTCAAGTGTCAATATTTTAGCTATGGTAACAAAAACCCAACATCTGCTATACGTCATAATGTTAACATCCATACAGTGCTAAATTACAAAGTGACAGGAATTCAATGCCTATCCAATGTTGGAGATCTATATCAGGTCAATGTTGGGTTTTGACGTCAACCTGATTTCACCAAGAGTCCAATGTTGGAGCCCTATGTCTTTCTGATGTTAAATTTAAAGCAAGAAACTACCTTTAGTGATTCTTCATATCAAATAAAATTAAGGATGAAGTTGAACTCAGTTTCTTATTAAGTATTCAAACCAGTGCTGCATCTGAAATCACACACTCTCTTGAGTAGGTACTTATTTTGATTAAGGACGACCGCAAAAAAACATGTTCTAAATGTAACCCCTCCTGTTCCAACCGCCCGCACCAAACGGGACCTGAACTCAAGTCCGCCAGCATGAGAGTTAGATTCTCTAACAAGGAGGGAGACTGAAGGCTGAAACCTCTAGCTTCAGTCGCTAGAGCATCTCTTGAGATCAGAGGAGTGAGGTTTACTCATACAGCAACTACAAGCTGGCCCCCGTTACATGTATGTAATCCGAACATAGTACATACTTATCTATCCGCCAAAGTAACAATCTCCTGATCTACCAGCATCAGTTATGTTTCACCCCCATTAACAAAATCTCTCCTGTGGAATCATTGGATGGTAAAATTTTCAATCTCGCTGGAGATAGTAGGTCATCAGAGTACATTTTGCCAACTCTTTTATGAGTACTGTGAATACTTTTGTCACAGGCGGTATTTAGCCTTAGGGAAGCATGCAATTTCAGATGCATTGTGAAAAAAGCCTAAATTACCTTCAGGACGACACTCAGGCAAGTTCTGCCACTGGCCATCTGCTCCACATGTGACCACTGATGAGCCAATCAGATCAAATCCCTTAATGCAGGTGATGGTTACTGTGTCTTGGGGATTGTACTGCCCTCTCCACGCCTTATCAATCGGTTTGCCACAGCAGGTGCTGAACAGTAGATCTTAGGCGCTAAACCAGGAGAAAAATATTCCTGAAGCAAAACTTGACAAAACCAAACATCTGATGGTTGTCATAATGATAAAATATCATTGCATCATATTAATGTCAAGTGTCAATATTTTAGCAATGGTAAAAAAAACACAACATCTACTATACGTTATAATGTTAACATCCATACAGCGCTAAATAACAAAGTGACAGGAATTCAATGCCTAATCAGTGTTGGAGGTTGATATCAAGTCAATGTTGGGTTTTGACGTCAACCTGATTTCACCAAGAGTCCAATGTTGGAGTCCAATGTCTTTCTGATGTTAAATTTAAAGCAAGAAACTACCTTTAGTGAGCAGCATGCATTCTTCATATCAAATAAAATTTAGGAGGTTGTTGACCTCAGTTTCTTATTAAGTATTCAAACCAGGGCTCTATTTGAAATCACACACTCTCTTGAGTAGGTACTTATTTTGATTAAGGACGACCGCAAAAAAACATGTTCTAAATGTAACCCCTCCTGTTCCAACCACCCGCACCAAACGGGACCAGAACTCAAGTCCGCCAGCATGAGAGTTAGATGCTCTAACAAGGAGGGAGACTGAAGGCTGAAACCTCTAGCTTCAGTCACTAGAGCATGTCTTGGGATCAGGGGAGTGAGGTTTACTCACACAGCAACTACAAGCTGGCCCCGTTACATAAATGTAATCCGAACATAGTACGCATTTAACATATCCGCTAAGGTAACAATCTCCTGACCTACCAGCCAGTTACGCTGCTTTTTACCACCATTAACAAAATCTCTCCTGTGGAATCATTGGATGGTAAAATGTTCAATTTCGCTGGAGATAGTAGGTCATCAGAGTACATTTTGCCAACTCTTTTATGAGTACTGTGAATACTTTTGTCACAGGCTGTATTTAGCCTTTGGGAACCATGCAATTTCAGATGCAGTGTGAAAAAAGCCTAAATTACCTTCAGGACGACACTCAGGCAAGTTCAGCCACTGGCCATCTGGTCCACATGTGACCTCTGATGAGCCAATCAGATCAAATCCTTAATGCAGGTGATGGTTACTGTGTCTTTGGGATTGTACTGCGTCCTCTCCACGTCTTATCAATCGGTTTGCCACAACAGGTGCTGAACAGTAAATCTTAGGCGCTAAACCAGGAGAAAAATATTCCTGAAGCAAAACTTGAAAAAACCAAACATCTGATGGTTGTCATAATGATAAAATCTCATTGCATTATATTAATGTCAAGTGTCAATATTTTAGCTATTGTAACAAAACCCAACATCTGCTATACGTCATAATGTTAACATCCATACAGTGCTAAATTACAAAGTGACAGGAATTCAATGCCTATCCAATGTTGGAGATTTATATCAGGTCAAAGTTGGGTTTTGACGTCAACCTGATTTCACCAAGAGTCCAATGTTGGAGTCCTATGTCTTTCTGATGTTAAATTTAAAGCAAGAAACTACCTTTAGTGATTCTTCATATCAAATAAAATTAAGGAGGAAGTTGAACTCAGTTTCTTATTAAGTATTCAAACCAGGGCTGCATCTGAAATCACACTCTCTTGAGTAGGTACTTATTTTGATTAAGGACGACCGCAAAAAAACATGTTCTAAATGTAACCCCTCCTGTTCCAACCGCCCGCACCAAACGAGACCTGAACTCAAGTCCGCCAGCATGAGAGTTAGATGCTCTAACAAGGAAGGAGACTGAAGGCTGAACCCTCTAGCTTCAGTCGCGAGAGCATCTCTTGAGATCAGAGGAGTGAGGTTTACTCATACAGCAACTACAAGCTGGCCCCCGTTACATAAATGTAATCCGAACATAGTACGTATGAACATATCCGCCAAGGTAACAATCTCCTGACCTACCAGCGCCAGTTACTGCTTTACCACCATTAACAAATTTTCTCCTGTGGAATCATTGGATGATAAAATGTTCAATCTCGCTGGAGATAGTAGGTCATCAGAGTACATTTTGCCAACTCTTTTATGAGTACTGTGAATACTTTTGTCACACACTGTTTTTAGACTTAGGGAAGCATTTAATTTCAGATGCAGTGTGAAAAAAGCCTAAATTACCTTCAGGACGACACTCAGGCAAGTTCTGCCACTGGCCATCTGGTCCACATGTGACCTCTGATGAGCCAATCAGATCAAATCCCTTAATGCAGGTGATGGTTACTGTGTCTTTGGGATTGTACTGCGTCCTCTCTCCACGTCTTATCAATCGGTTTGCCACAACAGGTGCTGAACAGTAAATCTTAGGCGCTAAACCAGGAGAAAAAATATTCCTGAAGCAAAACTTGAAAAACCAAACATCTTATGGTTGTCATAATGATAAAATCTCATTGCATCATATTAATGTCAAGTGTCAATATTTTAGCTATTGTAACAAAAACCCAACATCTGCTATACGTCATAATGTTAACATCCATACAGTGCTAAATTACAAAGTGACAGGAATTCAATGCCTATCCAATGTTGGAGATTTATATCAGGTCAAAGTTGGGTTTTGACGTCAACCTGATTTCACCAAGAGTCCAATGTTGGAGTCCAATGTCTTTCTGATGTTAAATTTAAAGCAAGAAACTACCTTTAGTGATTCTTCATATCAAATAAAATTAAGGAGGAAGTTGAACTCAGTTTCTTATTAAGTATTCAAACCAAGGCTGCATCTGAAATCACACACTCTCTTGAGTAGGTACTTATTTTGATTAAGGACGACCGCAAAAAAAACATGTTCTAAATGTAATCCCTCCTGTTCCAACCGCCCGCACCAAACGGGACCGGAACTCAAGTCCGCCAGCATGAGAGTTAGATGCTCTAACAAGGAGGGAGACTGAAGGCTGAAACCTCTAGCTTCAGTCACTAGAGCATCTCTTGGGATCAGGGGAGTGAGGTTTACTCACACAGCAACTACAAGCTGGCCCCCGTTACATAAATGTAATCCGAACATAGTACGTACGAACATATCCGCCAAGGTAACAATCTCCTGACCTACCAGCGTCAGTTACGTCGTTTTACCACCATTAACAAAATCTCTCCTGTGGAATCATTGGATGGTAAAATGTTCAATTTTTCATTGGAGATAGTAGGTCATCAGAGTACATTTTGCCAACTCTTTTATGAGTACTGTGAATACTTTTGTCACAGGCGGTATTTAGCCTTTGGGAAGCATGCAATTTCAGATGCAGTGTGGAAAAAGCCTAAATTACCTTCAGGACGACACTCAGGCAAGTTCAGCCACTGGCCATCTGGTCCACATGTGACCTCTGATGAGCCAATCAGATCAAATCCCTTAATGCAGGTGATGGTTACTGTGTCTTTGGGATTGTACTGCGTCCTCTCTCCACGTCTATCAATCGGTTTGCCACAACAGGTGCTGAACAGTAAATCTTAGGCGCTAAACCAGGAGAAAAAAATATTCCTGAAGCAAAAACTTGAAAAAACCAAACATCTGATGGTTGTCATGATGATAAAATCTCATTGCATCATATTAAAGTCAAGTGTCAATATTTTAGCTATTGTAACAAAAACCCAACATCTGCTATACGTCATAATGTTAACATCCATACAGTGCTAAATTACAAAGTGACAGGAATTCAATGCCTATCCAATGTTGGAGATTTATATCAGGTCAAAGTTGGGTTTTGACGTCAACCTGATTTCACCAAGAGTCCAATGTTGGAGTCCAATGTCTTTCTGATGTTAAATTTAAAGCAAGAAACTACCTTTAGTGAGCAGCATGCATTCTTCATATCAAATAAAATTTAGGAGGTTGTTGACCTCAGTTTCTTATTAAGTATTCAAACCAGGGCTCTATTTGAAATCACACACTCTCTTGAGTAGGTACTTATTTTGATTAAGGACGACCGCAAAAAAACATGTTCTAAATGTAACCCCTCCTGTTCCAACCACCCGCACCAAACGGGACCGGAACTCAAGTCCGCCAGCATGAGAGTTAGATGCTCTAACAAGGAGGGAGACTGAAGGCTGAAACCTCTAGCTTCAGTCACTAGAGCATGTCTTGGGATCAGGGGAGTGAGGTTTACTCACACAGCAACTACAAGCTGGCCCCGGTTACATAAATGTAATCCGAACATAGTACGTACGAACATATCCACCAAGGTAACAATCTCCTGACCTACCAGCGTCAGTTACGTCGTTTTACCACCATTAACAAAATCTCTCCTGTGGAATCATTGGATGGTAAAATGTTCAATTTTTCATTGGAGATAGTAGGTCATCAGAGTACATTTTGCCAACTCTTTTATGAGTACTGTGATAACTTTTGTCACAGGCGGTATTTAGCCTTTGGGAAGCATGCAATTTCAGATGCAGTGTGAAAAAAGCCTAAATTACCTTCAGGACGACACTCAGGCAAGTTCAGCCACTGGCCATCTGGTCCACATGTGACCTCTGATGAGCCAATCAGATCAAATCCCTTAATGCAGGTGATGGTTACTGTGTCTTTGGGATTGTACTGCATCCTCTCTCCACGTCTTATCAATCGGTTTGCCACAACAGGTGCTGAACAGTAAATCTTAGGCGCTAAACCAGGAGAAAAAAATATTCCTGAAGCAAAAACTTGAAAAAACCAAACATCTGATGGTTGTCATGATGATAAAATCTCATTGCATCATATTAAAGTCAAGTGTCAATATTTTAGCTATTGTAACAAAAACCCAACATCTGCTATACGTCATAATGTTAACATCCATACAGTGCTAAATTACAAAGTGACAGGAATTCAATGCCTATCCAATGTTGGAGATTTATATCAGGTCAAAGTTGGGTTTTGACGTCAACCTGATTTCACCAAGAGTCCAATGTTGGAGTCCTATGTCTTTCTGATTTTAAATTTAAAGCAAGAAACTACCTTTAGTGATTCTTCATATCAAATAAAATTAAGGAGGAAGTTGAACTCAGTTTCTTATTAAGTATTCAAACCAGGGCTGCATCTGAAATCACACACTCTCTTGAGTAGGTACTTATTTTGATTAAGGATGACCGCTAAAAAAACATGTTCTAAATGTAACCCCTCCTGTTCCAACCGCCCGCACCAAACGGGACCGGAACTCAAGTCCGACAGCATGAGAGTTAGATGCTCTAACAAGGAGGGAGACTTAAGGCTGAAACCTCTAGCTTCAGTCGCTAGAGCATCTCTTGAGATCAGAGGAGTGAGGTTTACTCATACAGCAACTACAAACTGGACCCCGTTACATGTATGTAATCCGAACATAGTACATACTTATCTATCCACCAAAGTAACAATCTCCTGACCTACCAGCGTCAGTTACGTCGTTTTACCACCATTAACAAAATCTCTCCTGTGGAATCATTGGATGGTAAAATGTTCAATTTCGCTGGAGATAGTAGGTCATCAGAGTACATTTTGCCAACTCTTTTATGAGTACTGTGAATACTTTTGTCTTAGGCTGTATTTAGCCTTTGGGAAGCATGCAATTTCAGATGCAGTGTGAAAAAAGCCTAAATTACCTTCAGGACGACACTCAGGCAAGTTCAGCCACTGGCCATCTGGTCCACATGTGACCTCTGATGAGCCAATCAGATCAAATCCCTTAATGCAGGTGATGGTTACTGTGTCTTTGGGATTGTACTGCGTCCTCTCCACGCCTTATCAATCGGTTTGCCACAACAGGTGCTGAACAGTAAATCTTAGGCGCTAAACCAGGAGAAAAAAATATTCCTGAAGCAAAAACTTGACAAAACCAAACATCTGATGGTTGTCATAATGATAAAATCTCATTGCATCATATTAATGTCAAGTGTCAATATTTTAGCTATTGTAACAAAACCCAACATCTGCTATACGTCATAATGTTAACATCCATACAGTGCTAAATTACAAAGTGACAGGAATTCAATGCCTATCCAATGTTGAGATTTATATCAGGTCAATGTTGGGTTTTGACGTCAACCTGATTTCACCAAGAGTCCAATGTTGAAGTCCTATGTCTTTCTGATGTTAAATTTAAAGCAAGAAACTACCTTTAGTGATTCTTCATATCAAATAAAATTAAGGAGGAAGTTGAACTCAGTTTCTTATTAAGTATTCAAACCAAGGCTGCATCTGAAATCACACACTCTCTTGAGTAGGTACTTATTTTGATTAAGGACGACCGCAAAAAAACATGTTCTAAATGTAATCCCTCCTGTTCCAACCGCCCGCACCAAACGGGACCGAACTTAAGTCCGCCAGCATGAGAGTTAGATGCTCTAACAAGGAGGAGACTTAAGGCTGAAACCTCTAGCTTCAGTCACTAGAGCATCTCTTGGGATCAGGGAGTGAGGTTTACTCACACAGCAACTAAAAGCTGGCCCCGTTACATAAATGTAATCCGAACATAGTACGCATCGAACATATCCGCCAAGGTAACAATCTCCTGACCTACCAGCCAGTTACGCTGCTTTACCACCATTAACAAAATCTCTCCTGTGGAATCATTGGATGGTAAAATGTTCAATTTTTCATTGGAGATAGTAGGTCATCAGAGTACATTTTGCCAACTCTTTTATGAGTACTGTGAATACTTTTGTCACAGGCGGTATTTAGCCTTTGGGAAGCATGCAATTTCAGATGCAGTGTGAAAAAAGCCTAAATTACCTTCAGGACGACACTCAGGCAAGTTCAGCCACTGGCCATCTGGTCCACATGTGACCTCTGATGAGCCAATCAGATCAAATCCCTTAATGCAGGTGATGGTTACTGTGTCTTTGGGATTGTACTGCGTCCTCTCTCTCCACGCCTTATCAATCGGTTTGCCACAACAGGTGCTGAACAGTAAATCTTAGGCGCTAAACCAGGAGAAAAAAAATATTCCTGAAGCAAAAACTTGAAAAAACCAAACATCTGATGGTTGTCATAATGATAAAATCTCATTGCATCATATTAATGTCAAGTGTCAATATTTTAGCTATTGTAACAAAAACCCAACATCTGCTATACGTCATAATGTTAACATCCATACAGTGCTAAATTACAAAGTGACAGGAATTCAATGCCTATCCAATGTTGGAGATTTATATCAGGTCAAAGTTGAGTTTTGACGTCAACCTGATTTCACCAAGAGTCCAATGTTGGAGTCCTATGTCTTTCTGATGTTAAATTTAAAGCAAGAAACTACCTTTAGTGATTCTTCATATCAAATAAAATTAAGGAGGAAGTTGAACTCAGTTTCTTATTAAGTATTCAAACCAAGGCTGCATCTGAAATCACACACTCTCTTGAGTAGGTACTTATTTTGATTAAGGACGACAAAAAAACATGTTCTAAATGTAATCCCTCCTGTTCCAACCGCCCGCACCAAACGGGACCGGAACTCAAGTCCGCCAGCATGAGAGTTAGATGCTCTAACAAGGAGGGAGACTTAAGGCTGAAACCTCTAGCTTCAGTCACTAGAGCATGTCTTGGGATCAGGGGAGTGAGGTTTACTCACACAGCAACTACAAGCTGGCCCCGTTACATAAATGTAATCCGAACATAGTAATGCACGAACATATCCGCTAACGTAACAATCTCCTGACCTACCAGCGTCAGTTACGTCGTTTTACCACCATTAACAAAATCTCTCCTGTGGAATCATTGGATGGTAAAATGTTCAATTTTTCATTGGAGATAGTAGGTCATCAGAGTACATTTTGCCAACTCTTTTATGAGTACTGTGAATACTTTTGTCACAGGCTGTATTTAGCCTTGGGAAGCATGCAATTTCAGATGCAGTGTGAAAAAAGCCTAAATTACCTTCAGGACGACACTCAGGCAAGTTCAGCCACTGGCCATCTGGTCCACATGTGACCTCTGATGAGCCAATCAGATCAAATCCCTTAATGCAGGTGATGGTTACTGTGTCTTTGGGATTGTACTGCGTCCTCTCCACGCCTTATCAATCGGTTTGCCACAACAGGTGCTGAACAGTAAATCTTAGGCGCTAAACCAGGAGAAAAAATATTCCTGAAGCAAAAACTTGAAAAACCAAACATCTGATGGTTACATGGCCCCGTTACATAAATGTAATCCGAACATAGTACAAACGAACATATCCGCTAAGGTAACAATCTCCTGACCTACCAGCGTCAGTTACGCTGCTTTACCACCATTAACAAAATCTCTCCTGTGGAATCATTGGATGGTAAAATGTTCAATTTTTCATTGGAGATAGTAGGTCATCAGAGTACATTTTGCCAACTCTTTTATGAGTACTGTGAATACTTTTGTCACAGGCTGTATTTATTCTTTGGGAAGCATGCAATTTCAGATGCAGTGTGAAAAAAGCCTAAATTACCTTCAGGACGACACTCAGGCAAGTTCAGCCACTGGCCATCTGGTCCACATGTGACCTCTGATGAGCCAATCAGATCAAATCCCTTAATGCAGGTGATGGTTACTGTGTCTTTGGGATTGTACTGCGCCCTCTCCACGCCTTATCAATCGGTTTGCCACAACAGGTGCTGAACAGTAAATCTTAGGCGCTAAACCAGGAGAAAAATATTCCTGAAGCAAAACTTGAAAACCAAACATCTGATGGTTGTCATGATGATAAAATCTCATTGCATCATATTAAAGTCAAGTGTCAATATTTTAGCTATTGTAACAAAAACCCAACATCTGCTATACGTCATAATGTTAACATCCATACAGTGCTAAATTACAAAGTGACAGGAATTCAATGCCTATCCAATGTTGGAGATTTATATCAGGTCAAAGTTGGGTTTTGACGTCAACCTGATTTCACCAAGAGTCCAATGTTGGAGTCCAATGTCTTTCTGATGTTAAATTTAAAGCAAGAAACTACCTTTAGTGAGCAGCATGCATTCTTCATATCAAATAAAATTTAGGAGGTTGTTGACCTCAGTTTCTTATTAAGTATTCAAACCAGGGCTCTATTTGAAATCACACACTCTCTTGAGTAGGTACTTATTTTGATTAAGGACGACCGCAAAAAAACATGTTCTAAATGTAACCCCTCCTGTTCCAACCGCCCGCACCAAACGGGACCGGAACTCAAGTCCGCCAGCATGAGAGTTAGATGTTTTAACAAGGAGGGAGACTGAAGGCTGAAACCTCTAGCTTCAGTCACTAGAGCATGTCTTGGAATCAGGGGAGTGAGGTTTACTCACACAGCAACTACAAGCTGGCCCCGGTTACATAAATGTAATCCGAACATAGTACGTACGAACATATCCGCCAAGGTAACAATCTCCTGACCTACCAGCGTCAGTTACGTCGTTTTACCACCATTAACAAAATCTCTCCTGTGGAATCATTGGATGGTAAAATGTTCAATTTCGCTGGAGATAGTAGGTCATCAGAGTACATTTTGCCAACTCTTTTATGAGTACTGTGAATACTTTTGTCACAGGCTGTATTTAGCCTTTGGGAAGCATGCAATTTCAGATGCAGTGTGAAAAAAGCCTAAATTACCTTCAGGACGACACTCAGGCAAGTTCAGCCACTGGCCATCTGGTCCACATGTGACCTCTGATGAGCCAATCAGATCAAATCCCTTAATGCAGGTGATGGTTACTGTGTCTTTGGGATTGTACTGCGTCCTCTCTCCACGTCTTATCAATCGGTTTGCCACAACAGGTGCTGAACAGTAGATCTTAGGCGCTAAACCAGGAGAAAAAAATATTCCTGAAGCAAAAACTTGACAAAACCAAACATCTGATGGTTGTCATAATGATAAAATCTCATTGCATCATATTAATGTCAAGTGTCAATATTTTAGCTATTGTAACAAAAACCCAACATCTGCTATACGTCATAATGTTAACATCCATACAGTGCTAAATTACAAAGTGACAGGAATTCAATGCCTATCCAATGTTGGAGATTTATATCAGGTCAATGTTGGGTTTTGACGTCAACCTGATTTCACCAAGAGTCCAATGTTGAAGTCCTATGTCTTTCTGATGTTAAATTAAAAGCAAGAAACTACCTTTAGTGAGCAGCATGCATTCTTCATATCAAATAAAATTTAGGAGGTTGTTGACCTCAGTTTCTTATTAAGTATTCAAACCAGGGCTCTATTTGAAATCACACACTCTCTTGAGTAGGTACTTATTTTGATTAAGGACGACCGCAAAAAAACATGTTCTAAATGTAACCCCTCCTGTTCCAACCGCCCGCACCAAACGGGACCGGAACTCAAGTCCGCCAGCATGAGAGTTAGATGTTTTAACAAGGAGGGAGACTGAAGGCTGAAACCTCTAGCTTCAGTCACTAGAGCATGTCTTGGAATCAGGGGAGTGAGGTTTACTCACACAGCAACTACAAGCTGGCCCCGGTTACATAAATGTAATCCGAACATAGTACGTACGAACATATCCGCCAAGGTAACAATCTCCTGACCTACCAGCGTCAGTTACGCTGCTTTACCACCATTAACAAAATCTCTCCTGTGGAATCATTGGATGGTAAAATGTTCAATTTGGAGATAGTAGGTCATCAGAGTACATTTTGCCAACTCTTTATGAGTACTGTGAATACTTTTGTCACAGGCTGTATTTAGCCTTTGGGAAGCATGCAATTTCAGATGCAGTGTGAAAAAAGCCTAAATTACCTTCAGGACGACACTCAGGCAAGTTCAGCCACTGGCCATCTGGTCCACATGTGACCTCTGATGAGCCAATCAGATCAAATCCCTTAATGCAGGTGATGGTTACTGTGTCTTTGGGATTGTACTGCGTCCTCTCTCCACGTCTTATCAATCGGTTTGCCACAACAGGTGCTGAACAGTAGATCTTAGGCGCTAAACCAGGAGAAAAAATATTCCTGAAGCAAAAACTTGAAAAACCAAACATCTGATGGTTGTCATAATGATAAAATCTCATTGCATCATATTAATGTCAAGTGTCAATATTTTAGCTATTGTAACAAAAACCCAACATCTGCTATACGTCATAATGTTAACATCCATACAGTGCTAAATTACAAAGTGACAGGAATTCAATGCCTATCAATGTTGGAGATTTATATCAGGTCAATGTTGGGTTTTGACGTCAACCTGATTTCACCAAGAGTCCAATGTTGAAGTCCTATGTCTTTCTGATGTTAAATTTAAAGCAAGAAACTACCTTTAGTGATTCTTCATATCAAATAAAATTAAGGAGGAAGTTGAACTCAGTTTCTTATTAAGTATTCAAACCAAGGCTGCATCTGAAATCACACACTCTCTTGAGTAGGTACTTATTTTGATTAAGGACGACCGCAAAAAAAACATGTTCTAAATTTAATCCCTCCTGTTCCAACCGCCCGCATCAAGCGGGACCGGAACTCAAGTCCGCCAGCATGAGAGTTAGATGCTCTAACAAGGAGGAGACTTAAGGCTGAAACCTCTAGCTTCAGTCACTAGAGCATGTCTTGGGATCAGGGGAGTGAGGTTTACTCACACAGCAACTACAAGCTGGCCCCCGTTACATAAATGTAATCCGAACATAGTACGTACGAACATATCCGCCAAGGTAACAATCTCCTGACCTACCAGCGTCAGTTACGTCGTTTTACCACCATTAACAAAATCTCTCCTGTGGAATCATTGGATGGTAAAATGTTCAATTTTTCATTGGAGATAGTAGGTCATCAGAGTACATTTTGCCAACTCTTTTATGAGTACTGTGAATACTTTTGTCACAGGCGGTATTTAGCCTTTGGGAAGCATGCAATTTCAGATGCAGTGTGAAAAAAGCCTAAATTACCTTCAGGACGACACTCAGGCAAGTTCAGCCACTGGCCATCTGGTCCACATGTGACCTCTGATGAGCCAATCAGATCAAATCCCTTAATGCAGGTGATGGTTACTGTGTCTTTGGGATTGTACTGCGTCCTCTCTCCACGTCTTATCAATCGGTTTGCCACAACAGGTGCTGAACAGTAAATCTTAGGCGCTAAACCAGGAGAAAAAAAATATTCCTGAAGCAAAAACTTGAAAAAACCAAACATCTGATGGTTACATGGCCCTTGTTACATAAATGTAATCCGAACATAGTACAAACGAACATATCCGCCAAGGTAACAATCTCCTGACCTACCAGCGTCAGTTACATCGTTTTACCACCATTAACAAAATCTCTCCTGTGGAATCATTGGATGGTAAAATGTTCAATTTTTCATTGGAGATAGTAGGTCATCAGAGTACATTTTGCCAACTCTTTTATGAGTACTGTGAATACTTTTGTCACAGGCTGTATTTATTCTTTGGGAAGCATGCAATTTCAGATGCAGTGTGAAAAAAGCCTAAATTACCTTCAGGACGACACTCAGGCAAGTTCAGCCACTGGCCATCTGGTCCACATGTGACCTCTGATGAGCCAATCAGATCAAATCCCTTAATGCAGGTGATGGTTACTGTGTCTTTGGGATTGTACTGCGTCCTCTCTCCACGTCTTATCAATCGGTTTGCCACAACAGGTGCTGAACAGTAGATCTTAGGCGCTAAACCAGGAGAAAAAAATATTCCTGAAGCAAAAACTTGAAAAAACCAAACATCTGATGGTTGTCATAAGGATAAAATCTCATTGCATCATATTAATGTCAAGTGTCAATATTTTAGCTATTGTAACAAAAACCCAACATCTGCTATACGTCATAATGTTAACATCCATACAGTGCTAAATTACAAAGTGACAGGAATTCAATGCCTATCCAATGTTGGAGATTTATATCAGGTCAATGTTGGGTTTTGACGTCAACCTGATTTCACCAAGAGTCCAATGTTGAAGTCCTATGTCTTTCTGATGTTAAATTTAAAGCAAGAAACTACCTTTAGTGATTCTTCATATCAAATAAAATTAAGGAGGAAGTTGAACTCAGTTTCTTATTAAGTATTCAAACCAAGGCTGCATCTGAAATCACACACTCTCTTGAGTAGGTACTTATTTTGATTAAGGACGACCGCAAAAAAAACATGTTCTAAATGTAATCCCTCCTGTTCCAACCGCCCGCACCAAACGGGACCGGAACTCAAGTCCGCCAGCATGAGAGTTAGATGCTCTAACAAGGAGGGAGACTTAAGGCTGAAACCTCTAGCTTCAGTCACTAGAGCATGTCTTGGGATCAGGGGAGTGAGGTTTACTCACACAGCAACTACAAGCTGGCCCCGTTACATAAATGTAATCCGAACATAGTACGTACATATCCGCCAAGGTAACAATCTCCTGACCTACCAGCGTCAGTTACGTCGTTTTACCACCATTAACAAAATCTCTCCTGTGGAATCATTGGATGGTAAAATGTTCAATTTTTCATTGGAGATAGTAGGTCATCAGAGTACATTTTGCCAACTCTTTTATGAGTACTGTGAATACTTTTGTCACAGGCGTGTATTTAGCCTTTGGGAAGCATGCAATTTCAGATGCAGTGTGAAAAAAGCCTAAATTACCTTCAGGACGACACTCAGGCAAGTTCAGCCACTGGCCATCTGGTCCACATGTGACCTCTGATGAGCCAATCAGATCAAATCCCTTAATGCAGGTGATGGTTACTGTGTCTTTGGGATTGTACTGCGTCCTCTCTCCACGTCTTATCAATCGGTTTGCCACAACAGGTGCTGAACAGTAAATCTTAGGCGCTAAACCAGGAGAAAAAAAATATTCCTGAAGCAAAAACTTGACAAAACCAAACATCTGATGGTTGTCATAATGATAAAATCTCATTGCATCATATTAATGTCAAGTGTCAATATTTTAGCTATTGTAACAAAACCCAACATCTGCTATACGTCATAATGTTAACATCCATACAGTGCTAAATTACAAAGTGACAGGAATTCAATGCCTATCCAATGTTGGAGATTTATATCAGGTCAATGTTGGGTTTTGACGTCAACCTGATTTCACCAAGAGTCCAATGTTGAAGTCCTATGTCTTTCTGATGTTAAATTTAAAGCAAGAAACTACCTTTAGTGATTCTTCATATCAAATAAAATTAAGGAGGAAGTTGAACTCAGTTTCTTATTAAGTATTCAAACCAAGGCTGCATCTGAAATCACACACTCTCTTGAGTAGGTACTTATTTTGATTAAGGACGACCGCAAAAAAAACATGTTCTAAATGTAATCCCTCCTGTTCCAACCGCCCGCACCAAACGGGACCGGAACTCAAGTCCGCCAGCATGAGAGTTAGATGCTCTAACAAGGAGGAGACTTAAGGCTGAAACCTCTAGCTTCAGTCACTAGAGCATGTCTTGGGATCAGGGAGTGAGGTTTACTCACACAGCAACTACAAGCTGGCCCCCGTTACATAAATGTAATCCGAACATAGTACGTACGAACATATCCGCCAAGGTAACAATCTCCTGACCTACCAGCGTCAGTTCGTCGTTTACCACCATTAACAAAATCTCTCCTGTGGAATCATTGGATGGTAAAATGTTCAATTTTCATTGGAGATAGTAGGTCATCAGAGTACATTTTGCCAACTCTTTTATGAGTACTGTGAATACTTTTGTCACAGGCGGTATTTAGCCTTTGGGAAGCATGCAATTTCAGATGCAGTGTGAAAAAAGCCTAAATTACCTTCAGGACGACACTCAGGCAAGTTCAGCCACTGGCCATCTGGTCCACATGTGACCTCTGATGAGCCAATCAGATCAAATCCCTTAATGCAGGTGATGGTTACTGTGTCTTTGGGATTGTACTGCGTCCTCTCTCACGTCTTATCAATCGGTTTGCCACAACAGGTGCTGAACAGTAGATCTTAGGCGCTAAACCAGGAGAAAAAATATTCCTGAAGCAAAAACTTGAAAAAACCAAACATCTGATGGTTGTCATAATGATAAAATCTCATTGCATCATATTAATGTCAAGTGTCAATATTTTAGCTATTGTAACAAAAACCCAACATCTGCTATACGTCATAATGTTAACATCCATACAGTGCTAAATTACAAAGTGACAGGAATTCAATGCCTATCAATGTTGGAGATTTATATCAGGTCAATGTTGGGTTTTGACGTCAACCTGATTTCACCAAGAGTCCAATGTTGAAGTCCTATGTCTTTCTGATGTTAAATTTAAAGCAAGAAACTACCTTTAGTGATTCTTCATATCAAATAAAATTAAGGAGGAAGTTGAACTCAGTTTCTTATTAAGTATTCAAACCAAGGCTGCATCTGAAATCACACACTCTCTTGAGTAGGTACTTATTTTGATTAAGGACGACCGCAAAAAAAACATGTTCTAAATGTAATCCCTCCTGTTCCAACCGCCCGCACCAAACGGGACCGGAACTCAAGTCCGCCAGCATGAGAGTTAGATGCTCTAACAAGGAGGGAGACTTAAGGCTGAAACCTCTAGCTTCAGTCACTAGAGCATGTCTTGGGATCAGGGAGTGAGGTTTACTCACACAGCAACTACAAGCTGGCCCCGTTACATAAATGTAATCCGAACATAGTGCGTCACGAACATATCCGCCAAGGTAACAATCTCCTGACCTACCAGCGTCAGTTCGTCGTTTACCACCATTAACAAAATCTCTCCTGTGGAATCATTGGATGGTAAAATGTTCAATTTTTCATTGGAGATAGTAGGTCATCAGAGTACATTTTGCCAACTCTTTTATGAGTACTGTGAATACTTTTGTCACAGGCGGTATTTAGCCTTTGGGAAGCATGCAATTTCAGATGCAGTGTGAAAAAGCCTAAATTACCTTCAGGGCGACACTCAGGCAAGTTCAGCCACTGGCCATCTGGTCCACATGTGACCTCTGATGAGCCAATCAGATCAAATCCCTTAATGCAGGTGATGGTTACTGTGTCTTTGGGATTGTACTCGTCCTCTCCACGTCTTATCAATCGGTTTGCCACAACAGGTGCTGAACAGTAAATCTTAGGCGCTAAACCAGGAGAAAAAATATTCCTGAAGCAAAAACTTGAAAAAACCAAACATCTGATGGTTACATGGCCCCCGTTACATAAATGTAATCCGAACATAGTACAAACGAACATATCCGCCAAGGTAACAATCTCCTGACCTACCAGCGTCAGTTACGTCGTTTACCACCATTAACAAAATCTCTCCTGTGGAATCATTGGATGGTAAAATGTTCAATTTTCATTGGAGATAGTAGGTCATCAGAGTACATTTTGCCAACTCTTTTATGAGTACTGTGAATACTTTTGTCACAGGCTGTATTTAGCCTTTGGGAAGCATGCAATTTCAGATGCAGTGTGAAAAAAGCCTAAATTACCTTCAGGACGACACTCAGGCAAGTTCAGCCACTGGCCATCTGGTCCACATGTGACCTCTGATGAGCCAATCAGATCAAATCCCTTAATGCAGGTGATGGTTACTGTGTCTTTGGGATTGTACTGCGTCCTCTCTCCACGTCTTATCAATCGGTTTGCCACAACAGGTGCTGAACAGTAAATCTTAGGCGCTAAACCAGGAGAAAAAAAATATTCCTGAAGCAAAAACTTGAAAAACCAAACATCTGATGGTTGTCATAATGATAAAATCTCATTGCATCATATTAATGTCAAGTGTCAATATTTTAGCTATTGTAACAAAACCCAACATCTGCTATACGTCATAATGTTAACATCCATACAGTGCTAAATTACAAAGTGACAGGAATTCAATGCCTATCCAATGTTGGAGATTTATATCAGGTCAAAGTTGAGTTTTGACGTCAACCTGATTTCACCAAGAGTCCAATGTTGGAGTCCTATGTCTTTCTGATGTTAAATTTAAAGCAAGAAACTACCTTTAGTGATTCTTCATATCAAATAAAATTAAGGAGGAAGTTGAACTCAGTTTCTTATTAAGTATTCAAACCAAGGCTGCATCTGAAATCACACACTCTCTTGTAGGTACTTATTTTGATTAAGGACGACCGCAAAAAAACATGTTCTAAATGTAACCCCTCCTGTTCCAACCGCCCGCACCAAACGGGACCGGAACTCAAGTCCGCCAGCATGAGAGTTAGATGCTCTAACAAGGAGGGAGACTTAAGGCTGAAACCTCTAGCTTCAGTCACTAGAGCATGTCTTGGGATCAGGGGAGTGAGGTTTACTCACACAGCAACTACAAGCTGGCCCCCGTTACATAAATGTAATCCGAACATAGTACAAACGAACATATCCGCCAAGGTAACAATCTCCTGACCTACCAGCGTCAGTTACGTCGTTTTACCACCATTAACAAAATCTCTCCTGTGGAATCATTGGATGGTAAAATGTTCAATTTTTCATTGGAGATAGTAGGTCATCAGAGTACATTTTGCCAACTCTTTTATGAGTACTGTGAATACTTTTGTCACAGGCTGTATTTAGCCTTTGGGAAGCATGCAATTTCAGATGCAGTGTGAAAAAAGCCTAAATTACCTTCAGGACGACACTCAGGCAAGTTCAGCCACTGGCCATCTGGTCCACATGTGACCTCTGATGAGCCAATCAGATCAAATCCCTTAATGCAGGTGATGGTTACTGTGTCTTTGGGATTGTACTGCGTCCTCTCTCCACGTCTTATCAATCGGTTTGCCACAACAGGTGCTGAACAGTAGATCTTAGGCGCTAAACCAGGAGAAAAAATATTCCTGAAGCAAAAACTTGAAAAACCAAACATCTGATGGTTGTCATAATGATAAAATCTCATTGCATCATATTAATGTCAAGTGTCAATATTTTAGCTATTGTAACAAAACCCAACATCTGCTATACGTCATAATGTTAACATCCATACAGTGCTAAATTACAAAGTGACAGGAATTCAATGCCTATCCAATGTTGGAGATTTATATCAGGTCAATGTTGGGTTTTGACGTCAACCTGATTTCACCAAGAGTCCAATGTTGAAGTCCTATGTCTTTCTGATGTTAAATTTAAAGCAAGAAACTACCTTTAGTGATTCTTCATATCAAATAAAATTAAGGAGGAAGTTGAACTCAGTTTCTTATTAAGTATTCAAACCAAGGCTGCATCTGAAATCACACACTCTCTGAGTAGGTACTTATTTTGATTAAGGACGACAAAAAAACATGTTCTAAATGTAATCCCTCCTGTTCCAACCGCCCGCACCAAACGGGACCGGAACTCAAGTCCGCCAGCATGAGAGTTAGATGCTCTAACAAGGAGGGAGACTTAAGGCTGAAACCTCTAGCTTCAGTCACTAGAGCATGTCTTGGGATCAGGGAGTGAGGTTTACTCACACAGCAACTACAAGCTGGCCCCGTTACATAAATGTAATCCGAACATAGTACTGCGAACATATCCGCCAAGGTAACAATCTCCTGACCTACCAGCGTCAGTTACGCTGCGTTTACCACCATTAACAAAATCTCTCCTGTGGAATCATTGGATGGTAAAATGTTCAATTTTTCATTGGAGATAGTAGGTCATCAGAGTACATTTTGCCAACTCTTTATGAGTACTGTGAATACTTTTGTCACAGGCGGTATTTAGCCTTTGGGAAGCATGCAATTTCAGATGCAGTGTGAAAAAAGCCTAAATTACCTTCAGGACGACACTCAGGCAAGTTCAGCCACTGGCCATCTGGTCCACATGTGACCTCTGATGAGCCAATCAGATCAAATCCCTTAATGCAGGTGATGGTTACTGTGTCTTTGGGATTGTACTGCGTCCTCTCCACGTCTTATCAATCGGTTTGCCACAACAGGTGCTGAACAGTAAATCTTAGGCGCTAAACCAGGAGAAAAAAATATTCCTGAAGCAAAAACTTGAAAAAACCAAACATCTGATAAATGTAATCCGAACATAGTACAAACGTAACATATCCGCTAATAATTTAAAGCAGAAACTACCTTTAGCGTCAGTTCATATTACCACCATTAACAAAATCTCTCCTGTGGAATCATTGGATGGTAAAATGTTCAATTTTCATTGGAGATAGTAGGTCATCTGAGTACATTTTGCCAACTCTTTTATGAGTACTGTGAATACTTTTGTCACAGGCTGTATTTAGCCTTTGGGAAGCATGCAATTTCAGATGCAGTGTGAAAAAAGCCTAAATTACCTTCAGGACGACACTCAGGCAAGTTCAGCCACTGGCCATCTGGTCACATGTGACCTCTGATGAGCCAATCAGATCAAATCCCTTAATGCAGGTGATGGTTACTGTGTCTTTGGGATTGTACTGCGTCCTCTAGCTTCAGTCACAACAGGTGCTGAACAGTAAATCTTAGGCGCTAAACCAGGAGAAAAAATATTCCTGAAGCAAAAACTTGAAAACCAAACATCTGATGGTTACATGGCCCCCGTTACATAAATGTAATCCAAACATAGTACAAACGAACATATCCGCCAAGGTAACAATCTCCTGACCTACCAGCGTCAGTTACTGCTTTACCACCATTAACAAAATCTCTCCTGTGGAATCATTGGATGGTAAAATGTTCAATTTTTCATTGGAGATAGTAGGTCATCAGAGTACATTTTGCCAACTCTTTTATGAGTACTGTGAATACTTTTGTCACAGGCTGTATTTATTCTTTGGGAAGCATGCAATTTCAGATGCAGTGTGAAAAAAGCCTAAATTACCTTCAGGACGACACTCAGGCAAGTTCAGCCACTGGCCATCTGGTCCACATGTGACCTCTGATGAGCCAATCAGATCAAATCCCTTAATGCAGGTGATGGTTACTGTGTCTTTGGGATTGTACTGCGTCCTCTCTCCACGTCTTATCAATCGGTTTGCCACAACAGGTGCTGAACAGTAAATCTTAGGCGCTAAACCAGGAGAAAAAAAATATTCCTGAAGCAAAAACTTGAAAAAACCAAACATCTGATGGTTACATGGCCCTCATTACATAAATGTAATCCGAACATAGTACAAACGAACATATCCGCCAAGGTAACAATCTCTGACCTACCAGCGTCATAATGTTTACCACCATTAACAAAATCTACAAAGTGGAATCATTGGATGGTAAATGTTCAATTTTTCATTGGAGATAGTAGGTCATCAGAGTACATTTTGCCAACTCTTTTATGAGTACTGTGAATACTTTTGTCACAGGCTGTATTTAGCCTTTGGGAAGCATGCAATTTCAGATGCAGTGTGAAAAAGCCTAAATTACCTTCAGGACGACACTCAGGCAAGTTCAGCCACTGGCCATCTGGTCCACATGTGACCTCTGATGAGCCAATCAGATCAAATCCTTAATGCAGGTGATGGTTACTGTGTCTTTGGGATTGTACTGCGTCCTCTCTCCACGTCTTATCAATCGGTTTGCCACAACAGGTGCTGAACAGTAAATCTTAGGCGCTAAACCAGGTTACATAAATGTAATCCGAACATGTTAACATATCCAAGGTAACAATCTCTGACCTACCAGCGTAGTTATTTTTACCACCATTAACAAAATCTCTCCTGTGGAATCATTGATGGTAAAATGTTCAATTTTTCATTGGAGATAGTAGGTCATCAGAGTACATTTTGCCACACTCTTTTATGAGTACTGTGAATACTTTTGTCACAGGCTGTATTTAGCCTTTGGGAAGCATGCAATTTCAGATGCAGTGTGAAAAAAGCCTAAATTACCTTCAGGACGACACTCAGGCAAGTTCAGCCACTGGCCATCTGGTCCACATGTGACCTCTGATGAGCCAATCAGATCAAATCCCTTAATGCAGGTGATGGTTACTGTGTCTTTGGGATTGTACTGCGCTCTCTCCACGTCTTATCAATCGGTTTGCCACAACAGGTGCTGAACAGTAAATCTTAGGCGCTAAACCAGGAGAAAAATATTCCTGAAGCAAAAACTTGAAAAAACCAAACATCTGATGGTTGTCATAATGATAAAATCTCATTGCATCATAAATGTAATCCGAACATAGTACAAACGAACATATCCGCCAAGGTAACAATCTCCTGACCTACCAGCGTCAGTTACGTTGCTTACCACCATTAACAAAATCTCTCCTGTGGAATCATTGGATGGTAAAATGTTCAATTTTTCATTGGAGATAGTAGGTCATCAGAGTACATTTTGCCAACTCTTTTATGAGTACTGTGAATACTTTTGTCACAGGCTGTATTTAGCCTTTGGGAAGCATGCAATTTCAGATGCAGTGTGAAAAAGCCTAAATTACCTTCAGGACGACACTCAGGCAAGTTCAGCCACTGGCCATCTGGTCCACATGTGACCTCTGATGAGCCAATCAGATCAAATCCCTTAATGCAGGTGATGGTTACTGTGTCTTTGGGATTGTACTGCGCCCTCTCTCACGCGTCTTATCAATCGGTTTGCCACAACAGGTGCTGAACAGGCTGAACCTCTAGCTTCAGTCACTAGAGCATGTCATCATGAGGTTTACTCACACAGCAACTACAAGCTGGCCCTTACATAAATGTAATCCGAACATAGTAATGCACGAACATATCCGCTGGTAACAATCTCCTGACCTACCAGCGTCAGTTACGCTGCTTTACCACCATTAACAAAATCTCTCCTGTGGAATCATTGGATGGTAAAATGTTCAATTTTTCATTGGAGATAGTAGGTCATCAGAGTACATTTTGCCAACTCTTTTATGAGTACTGTGAATACTTTTGTCACAGGCGGTATTTAGCCTTTGGGAAGCATGCAATTTCAGATGCAGTGTGAAAAAAGCCTAAATTACCTTCAGGACGACACTCAGGCAAGTTCAGCCACTGGCCATCTGGTCCACATGTGACCTCTGATGAGCCAATCAGATCAAATCCCTTAATGCAGGTGATGGTTACTGTGTCTTTGGGATTGTACTGCGTCCTCTCTCCACGCCTTATCAATCGGTTTGCCACAACAGGTGCTGAACAGGAAAAACCTAGCTTCAGTCACTAGAGCATGTCTTGGGATCAAAACTTAACACAGAACCAAACATCTGATGGTTACATGGCCCCCGTTACATAAATGTAATCCGAACATAGTACAAACGAACATATCCGCTAAGGTAACAATCTCCTGACCTACCAGCGTCAGTTACGTCGTTTTACCACCATTAACAAAATCTCTCCTGTGGAATCATTGGATGGTAAAATGTTCAATTTTTCATTGGAGATAGTAGGTCATCAGAGTACATTTTGCCAACTCTTTTATGAGTACTGTGAATACTTTTGTCACAGGCTGTATTTAGCCTTTGGGAACCATGCAATTTCAGATGCAGTGTGAAAAAGCCTAAATTACCTTCAGGACGACACTCAGGCAAGTTCAGCCACTGGCCATCTGGTCCACATGTGACCTCTGATGAGCCAATCAGATCAAATCCCTTAATGCAGGTGATGGTTACTGTGTCTTTGGGATTGTACTGCGTCCTCTCTCCACGCCTTATCAATCGGTTTGCCACAACAGGTGCTGAACAGTAAATCTTAGGCGCTAAACCAGGAGAAAAAAAATATTCCTGAAGCAAAAACTTGAAAAAACCAAACATCTGATGGTTGTCATAATGATAAAATCTCATTGCATCATATTAATGTCAAGTGTCAATATTTTAGCTATTGTAACAAAAACCCAACATCTGCTATACGTCATAATGTTAACATCCATACAGTGCTAAATTACAAAGTGACAGGAATTCAATGCCTATCCAATGTTGGAGATTTATATCAGGTCAAAGTTGAGTTTTGACGTCAACCTGATTTCACCAAGAGTCCAATGTTGAGTCCTATGTCTTTCTGATGTTAAATTTAAAGCAAGAAACTACCTTTAGTGATTCTTCATATCAAATAAAATTAAGGAGGAAGTTGAACTCAGTTTCTTATTAAGTATTCAAACCAAGGCTGCATCTGAAATCACACACTCTCTTGAGTAGGTACTTATTTTGATTAAGGACGACCGCAAAAAAACATGTTCTAAATGTAATCCCTCCTGTTCCAACCGCCCGCACCAAACGGGACCGGAACTCAAGTCCGCCAGCATGAGAGTTAGATGCTCTAACAAGGAGGGAGACTTAAGGCTGAAACCTCTAGCTTCAGTCACTAGAGCATGTCTTGGGATCAGGGAGTGAGGTTTACTCACACAGCAACTACAAGCTGGCCCCCGTTACATAAATGTAATCCGAACATAGTACGTACGAACATATCCGCCAAGGTAACAATCTCCTGACCTACCAGCGTCCAGTTACGCGTTTACCACCATTAACAAAATCTCTCCTGTGGAATCATTGGATGGTAAAATGTTCAATTTTTCATTGGAGATAGTAGGTCATCAGAGTACATTTTGCCAACTCTTTTATGAGTACTGTGAATACTTTTGTCACAGGCTGTATTTAGCCTTTGGGAAGCATGCAATTTCAGATGCAGTGTGAAAAAAGCCTAAATTACCTTCAGGACGACACTCAGGCAAGTTCAGCCACTGGCCATCTGGTCCACATGTGACCTCTGATGAGCCAATCAGATCAAATCCCTTAATGCAGGTGATGGTTACTGTGTCTTTGGGATTGTACTGCCCTCTCTCCACGTCTTATCAATCGGTTTGCCACAACAGGTGCTGAACAGTAAATCTTAGGCGCTAAACCAGGAGAAAAAATATTCCCCACCGTTTACCACTACCATTAAAAAAAATGTCAAAATCTAATTGTTGGATTGGATGGTAAACATTATAATTTTTCATGATAGTAGTAGGTCAGAGTACATTTTTTAAATTTATGAGTTTGTGTCAATGCTGTATTTTGTCATTGATTATTTTTTATTCATCAAAGATGCATGCAGTGAAAAAAAAAAATTACCTTCACTTCTGACACTCAGGGGCAAGTTCAGCTCAGGCCAATCTGGTCCACATGTGACCTGATGAGCCAATCAGATCAAATTAATGCAGGAAGTTGACTGTGTCTTTGTATTTGGTGATCTGTCACTCTCTAGGTCTTATCTCGGTTTGCCACAACAGGTGCTGAACAGTAATCCCTCCTGTAGGCGCTAAACGGGACCGGAAAAAAAAGTTAGATGCTCTAACAGGAAGCAAAAAAGCTTGAAAAAACCAAACATCTGATGGTTGTCATGATAAAATCTCATTGCTCATATATTAATGTCAAGTGTCAATATTTTAGCTATTGTAACAACCCAACATCTGCATATACGTCATAATGTTAACAATCCACCTACAGTGCTAAATTACAAAGTGACAGGAATTAACAATGCCTATCCAATGTTGGAATCATTGGATGGTAAAATGTTCAATTTTTCATTGGAGATAGTAGGTCATCAGAGTACATTTTGCCAACTCTTTTATGAGTACTGTGAATACTTTAAAGCACAGAAACTACCTTTAGTGATTCTTCATGCAAATAAAATTAAGGAGGAAGTTGAACTCAGCCTATTAAGTATTCAAACCAAGGCTGCATCTGAAAGTTCACACACTGGCCATCTTGAGTAGGTACATGTGATTTTGATGAGCCAATCAGATCAAAAATGCAGGTGATGGTCTAAATGTAATCCCTCCTGGGATTGTCAACCGCCTCTCTCCACGTCTTATCAATCGGTTTGCCAGCAACAGGATGCTGAACAAGGAGGGAGACTTAAGGCTGAAACCTCTAGCTTCAGTCACTGAGAGCATGTCTTGGGATCAAGTGAGGTTTACTCAAACATCTGATGGTTACAAGCTGGCCCCGTTACATAAATGTAATCCGAACATAGTACGCGAACATATCCGCCAAGGTAACAATCTCCTGACCTACCAGCGTCAGTTACGTGCTTTACCACCATTAACAAAATCTCTCCTGTGGAATCATTGGATGGTAAATGTTCAATTTTTCATTGGAGATAGTAGGTCATCAGAGTACATTTTGCCAACTCTTTTATGAGTACTGTGAATACTTTTGTCACAGGCTGTATTTAGCCTTGGGAAGCATGCAATTTCAGATGCAGTGTGAAAAAGCCTAAATTACCTTCAGGACGACACTCAGGCAAGTTCAGCCACTGGCCATCTGGTCACATGTGACCTCTGATGAGCCAATCAGATCAAATCCCTTAATGCAGGTGATGGTTACTGTGTCTTTGGGATTGTACTGCGTCCTCTCTCCACGTCTTATCAATCGGTTTGCCACAACAGGTGCTGAACAGTAAATCTTAGGCGCTAAACCAGGAGAAAAAAATATTCCTGAAGCAAAAACTTGAAAAACCAAACATTTACATACGTTTACCACCATTAACAAAATCTCTCCTGTGGAATCAATCTCCTGTATATCCAGCAATGTGTCACAAATGTTCAATTTTCATCAGAAATTGCATTTGCCTTAGCTCTTTTTATAATTACTGTGAATACTTCCTGTGGAACTGTATTTATTCTTTTAGAGCTTTTGCAATTTCAGATGCAGTGTGAAAAAAGTATTATAAATTAGGCTGTATTTATTTCTCAGGAAGAGTTCCAGCCACTGGCCATCTGGTCACATGTGACCTCTGATGAGCCAATCAGAGCCTAAAAACTTAATGCAGGTGATGGTTACTCAGTGTCTTTGGGATTGTACCAGCTGGCCATCTCGTCCATCTATCGTACTTATCTGACTTGGATTTGCCAATCAGATCAAATCTTAATGCAGGTGATGAGATTACTGTGTCTTTGGGAGTACAAACTTGAAACCAAACAATCTTTGCCACAACAGGTGTGCTGAACAGTAAATCTTAGGCGCTAACCAGGATGATAAAATATTCTCATTGCATCATAGATGGTTACATGGCCCGGCAGTCATAAGCTATGTAAAATCTCCACGTGAAAAACCTCAACATCTGCTAAGGTAACAATGTCTGACCTACATCCAGATTACAGTGCTACCACCATTACAAAATCTCTCCTGTGGAATCAGGATGAGTAAATTCAATTTACCTATCCAATGTTGGAGATAGTAGGTCATCAGAGTACATTTTGCCAACTCTTTTATGAGTACTGTGAATACTTTTGTCACAGGCTGTATTTAGCCTTTGGGAAGCATGCAATTTCAGATGCAGTGTGAAAAAGCCTAAATTACCTTCAGGACGACACTCAGGCAAGTTCAGCCACTGGCCATCTGGTCCACATGTGACCTCTGATGAGCCAATCAGATCAAATCCCTTAATGCAGGTGATGGTTACTGTGTCTTTGGGATTGTACTGCGTCCTCTCTCCACGTCCTTATCAATCGGTTTGCCACAACAGGTGCTGAACAGTAAATCTTAGGCGCTAAACCAGGAGAAAAATATTCCTGAAGCAAAACTTGAAAACCAAACATCTGATGGTTACATGGCCCCTCGTTACATAAATGTAATCCGAACATAGTACAAACGAACATATCCGCCAAGGTAACAATCTCCTGACCTACCAGCGTCAGTTACGTGCTTTTACCACCATTAACAAAATCTCTCCTGTGGAATCATTGGATGGTAAAATGTTCAATTTTTCATTGGAGATAGTAGGTCATCAGAGTACATTTTGCCAACTCTTTTATGAGTACTGTGAATACTTTTGTCACAGGCTGTATTTAGCCTTTGGGAAGCATGCAATTTCAGATGCAGTGTGAAAAAGCCTAAATTACCTTCAGGACGACACTCAGGCAAGTTCAGCCACTGGCCATCTGGTCCATGTGACCTCTGATGAGCCAATCAGATCAAATCCCTTAATGCAGGTGATGGTTACTGTGTCTTTGGGATTGTACTGCGTCCTCTCTCCACGCCTTATCAATCGGTTTGCCACAACAGGTGCTGAACAGTAAATCTTAGGCGCTAAACCAGGAGAAAAAATATTCCAGTCAATAGAGCATGTCTGTGGGATCAGGGAGTGAGGTTTACCCACACAGCAACTACAAGCTGGCCCTCGTTATAAAATGTAATCCAACATAGTACGCATTTAACATATCCGCTAAGGTACTAATCTCCACCAACAGCTAGTTACGCTGCTTTACCAATTATTAACAAAATCTCTCCTGTGGAATCATTGATGGTAAATGTTCACTTTTTCATTGAGATAGTAGGTCATCAGAGTACATTTTGCCAACTCTTTTATGAGTACTGTGAATACTTGCACAGCTTATTTAGCCTTTTTGGGAAGCATGCAATTTCAGATGCAGTGTGAAAAAGCCTAAATTACCTTCAGATCGACATCAGGCAAGTTCAGCCACTGGCCATCTGGTCCACATGTGACCTCTGATGAGCCAATCATGAAATCACACACTCTCTTGAGTAGGTACTTATTTTGATTAAGGACGACCGCAAAAAAAACATGTTCTAAATGTAATCCCTCCTGTTCCAACCGCAAAACGTGACCGGAACTCAAGTCCGCCAGCATGAGAGTTAGATGCTCTAACAAGGAGGGAGACTTAAGGCTGAAACCTCTAGCTTCAGTCACTAGAGCATGTCTTGGGATCAGGGAGTGAGGTTTACTCACACAGCAACTACAAGCTGGCCCCGTTACATAAATGTAATCCGAACATAGTACGAACATATCCGCCAAGGTAACAATCTCCTGACCTACCAGCGTCAGTTACGCTGCTTTACCACCATTAACAAAATCTCTCCTGTGGAATCATTGGATGGTAAAATGTTCAATTTTTTCATTGGAGATAGTAGGTCATCAGAGTACATTTTGCCAACTCTTTTATGAGTACTGTGAATACTTTTGTCACAGGCGGTATTTAGCCTTTGGGAAGCATGCAATTTCAGATGCAGTGTGAAAAAAGCCTAAATTACCTTCAGGACGACACTCAGGCAAGTTCAGCCACTGGCCATCTGGTCCACATGTGACCTCTGATGAGCCAATCAGATCAAATCCCTTAATGCAGGTGATGGTTACTGTGTCTTTGGGATTGTACTGCGTCTCTCCACGTCTTATCAATCGGTTTGCCACAACAGGTGCTGAACAGTAAATCTTAGGCGCTAAACCAGGAGAAAAAAATATTCCTGAAGCAAAAACTTGAAAAAACCAAACATCTGATGGTTACATGGCCCCTCGTTACATAAATGTAATCCGAACATAGTACAAACGAACATATCCGCCAAGGTAACAATCTCCTGACCTACCAGCGTCAGTTACGTCGTTTTACCACCATTAACAAAATCTCTCCTGTGGAATCATTGGATGGTAAAATGTTCAATTTTTCATTGGAGATAGTAGGTCATCAGAGTACATTTTGCCAACTCTTTTATGAGTACTGTGAATACTTTTGTCACAGGCTGTATTTATTCTTTGGGAAGCATGCAATTTCAGATGCAGTGTGAAAAAAGCCTAAATTACCTTCAGGACGACACTCAGGCAAGTTCAGCCACTGGCCATCTGGTCCATGTGACCTCTGATGAGCCAATCAGATCAAATCCTTAATGCAGGTGATGGTTACTGTGTCTTTGGGATTGTACTGCGTCCTCTCTCCACGTCTTATCAATCGGTTTGCCACAACAGGTGCTGAACAGTAAATCTTAGGCGCTAAACCAGGAGAAAAAAATATTCCTGAAGCAAAAACTTGAAAAAACCAAACATCTGATGGTTGTCATAATGATAAAATCTCATTGCATCATATTAATGTCAAGTGTCAATATTTTAGCTATTGTAACAAAAACCCAACATCTGCTATACGTCATAATGTTAACATCCATACAGTGCTAAATTACAAAGTGACAGGAATTCAATGCCTATCCAATGTTGGAGATTTATATCAGGTCAAAGTTGGGTTTTGACGTCAACCTGATTTCACCAAGAGTCCAATGTTGGAGTCCTATGTCTTTCTGATGTTAAATTTAAAGCAAGAAACTACCTTTAGTGATTCTTCATATCAAATAAAATTAAGGAGGAAGTTGAACTCAGTTTCTTATTAAGTATTCAAACCAAGGCTGCATCTGAAATCACACACTCTCTTGAGTAGGTACTTATTTTGATTAAGGACGACCGCAAAAAAACATGTTCTAAATGTAACCCCTCCTGTTCCAACCGCCCGCACCAAACGGGACCGAACTCAAGTCCGCCAGCATGAGAGTTAGATGCTCTAACAAGGAGGGAGACTTAAGGCTGAAACCTCTAGCTTCAGTCACTAGAGCATGTCTTGGGATCAGGGAGTGAGGTTTACTCACACAGCAACTACAAGCTGGCCCCGTTACATAAATGTAATCCGAACATAGTAATGACGAACATATCCGCCAAGGTAACAATCTCCTGACCTACCAGCGCCAGTTACGCTGCTTTTACCACCATTAACAAAATCTCTCCTGTGGAATCATTGGATGGTAAAATGTTCAATTTTTCATTGGAGATAGTAGGTCATCAGAGTACATTTTGCCAACTCTTTTATGAGTACTGTGAATACTTTTGTCACAGGCTGTATTTAGCCTTTGGGAAGCATGCAATTTCAGATGCAGTGTGAAAAAAGCCTAAATTACCTTCAGGACGACACTCAGGCAAGTTCAGCCACTGGCCATCTGGTCCACATGTGACCTCTGATGAGCCAATCAGATCAAATCCTTAATGCAGGTGATGGTTACTGTGTCTTTGGGATTGTACTGCGTCCTCTCTCCACGTCCTTATCAATCGGTTTGCCACAACAGGTGCTGAACAGTAAATCTTAGGCGCTAAACCAGGAGAAAAAATATTCCTGAAGCAAAAACTTGAAAAAACCAAACATCTGATGGTTACATGGCCCCCGTTACATAAATGTAATCCGAACATAGTACAAACGAACATATCCGCCAAGGTAACAATCTCCTGACCTACCAGCGCCAGTTACATCGTTTTACCACCATTAACAAAATCTCTCCTGTGGAATCATTGGATGGTAAAATGTTCAATTTTTCATTGGAGATAGTAGGTCATCAGAGTACATTTTGCCAACTCTTTTATGAGTACTGTGAATACTTTTGTCACAGGCGGTATTTAGCCTTTGGGAAGCATGCAATTTCAGATGCAGTGTGAAAAAAGCCTAAATTACCTTCAGGACGACACTCAGGCAAGTTCAGCCACTGGCCATCTGGTCCACATGTGACCTCTGATGAGCCAATCAGATCAAATCCCTTAATGCAGGTGATGGTTACTGTGTCTTTGGGATTGTACTGCGTCCTCTCTCCACGTCTTATCAATCGGTTTGCCACAACAGGTGCTGAACAGTAAATCTTAGGCGCTAAACCAGGAGAAAAAATATTCCTGAAGCAAAAACTTGAAAAACCAAACATCTGATGGTTGTCATAATGATAAAATCTCATTGCATCATATTAATGTCAAGTGTCAATATTTTAGCTATTGTAACAAAACCCAACATCTGCTATACGTCATAATGTTAACATCCATACAGTGCTAAATTACAAAGTGACAGGAATTCAATGCCTATCCAATGTTGGAGATTTATATCAGGTCAATGTTGGGTTTTGACGTCAACCTGATTTCACCAAGAGTCCAATGTTGGAGTCCTATGTCTTTCTGATGTTAAATTTAAAGCAAGAAACTACCTTTAGTGATTCTTCATATCAAATAAAATTAAGGAGGAAGTTGAACTCAGTTTCTTATTAAGTATTCAAACCAAGGCTGCATCTGAAATCACACACTCTCTTGAGTAGGTACTTATTTTGATTAAGGACGACCGCAAAAAAACATGTTCTAAATGTAATCCCTCCTGTTCCAACCGCTCGCACCAAACGGGACCGGAACTCAAGTCCGCCAGCATGAGAGTTAGATGCTCTAACAAGGAGGGAGACTTAAGGCTGAAACCTCTAGCTTCAGTCACTAGAGCATGTCTTGGGATCAGGGAGTGAGGTTTACTCACACAGCAACTACAAGCTGGCCCCCGTTACATAAATGTAATCCGAACATAGTACGTACGAACATATCCGCCAAGGTAACAATCTCCTGACCTACCAGCGCCAGTTACTGCTTTACCACCATTAACAAAATCTCTCCTGTGGAATCATTGGATGGTAAAATGTTCAATTTTTCATTGGAGATAGTAGGTCATCAGAGTACATTTTGCCAACTCTTTTATGAGTACTGTGAATACTTTTGTCACAGGCGGTATTTAGCCTTTGGGAAGCATGCAATTTCAGATGCAGTGTGAAAAAAGCCTAAATTACCTTCAGGACGACACTCAGGCAAGTTCAGCCACTGGCCATCTGGTCCACATGTGACCTCTGATGAGCCAATCAGATCAAATCCCTTAATGCAGGTGATGGTTACTGTGTCTTTGGGATTGTACTGCGCCTCTCTCCACGCCTTATCAATCGGTTTGCCACAACAGGTGCTGAACAGTAAATCTTAGGCGCTAAACCAGGAGAAAAAAATATTCCTGAAGCAAAACTTGAAAAACCAAACATCTGATGGTTGTCATAATGATAAAATCTCATTGCATCATATTAATGTTAAGTGTCAATATTTTAGCTATTGTAACAAAAACCCAACATCTGCTATACGTCATAATGTTAACATCCATACAGTGCTAAATTACAAAGTGACAGGAATTCAATGCCTATCCAATGTTGGAGATTTATATCAGGTCAATGTTGGGTTTTGACGTCAACCTGATTTCACCAGAGTCCAATGTTGAAGTCCAATGTCTTTCTGATGTTAAATTTAAAGCAAGAAACTAATTTTAGTGATTCTTCTTATCAAATAAAATTAAGGAGGAACTTGAACTCAGTTTCTTATTAAGTATTCAAACCAAGGCTGCATCTGAAATCACACACTCTCTTGAGTAGGTACTTATTTTGATTAAGGACTACCGCAAAAAAAACATGTTCTAAATGTAACCCCTCCTGTTCCAACCTCCGCACCAAACGGGGACTGAACTCAAGTCCGCCAGCATGAGAGTTAGATGCTCTAACAAGGAGGGAGACTTAAGGCTGAAACCTCTAGCTTCAGTCACTAGAGCATGTCTTGGGATCAGGGGAGTGAGGTTTACTCACACAGCAACTACAAGCTGGCCCCCGTTACATAAATGTAATCCGAACATAGTACGTACGAACATATCCGGCAAGGTAACAATCTCCTGACCTACCAGCGTCAGTTGCGTCGTTTACCACCATTAACAAAATCTCTCCTGTGGAATCATTGGATGGTAAAATGTTCAATTTTCATTGGAGATAGTAGGTCATCAGAGTACATTTTGCCAACTCTTTTATGAGTACTGTGAATACTTTTGTCACAGGCGGTATTTAGCCTTTGGGAAGCATGCAATTTCAGATGCAGTGTGAAAAAAGCCTAAATTACCTTCAGGACGACACTCAGGCAAGTTCAGCCACTGGCCATCTGGTCCACATGTGACCTCTGATGAGCCAATCAGATCAAATCCCTTAATGCAGGTGATGGTTACTGTGTCTTTGGGATTGTACTCGTCCTCTCTCCACGTCTTATCAATCGGTTTGCCACAACAGGTGCTGAACAGTAAATCTTAGGCGCTAAACCAGGAGAAAAAATATTCCTGAAGCAAAAACTTGAAAAAACCAAACATCTGATGGTTACATGGCCTCATTGCATCATAAATGTAAGTGTCCAACATAGTACAAACGAACATATCCGCCAAGGTAACAATCTCTGACCTACCAGCGTCAGTTGCGTTTACCACCATTAACAAAATCTCTCCTGTGGAATCATTGGATGGTAAAATGTTCAATTTTTCATTGGAGATAGTAGGTCATCAGAGTACATTTTGCCAACTCTTTTATGAGTACTGTGAATACTTTTGTCTGACAGGCGGTATTTAGCCTTTGGGAAGCATGCAATTTCAGATGCAGTGTGAAAAAGCCTAAATTACCTTCAGACGACACTCAGGCAAGTTCAGCCACTGGCCATCTGGTCCACATGTGACCTCTGATGAGCCAATCAGATCAAATCCTTAATGCAGGTGATGGTTACTGTGTCTTTGGGATTGTACTGCGTCCTCTCTCCACGTCTTATCAATCGGTTTGCCACAACAGGTGCTGAACAGTAAATCTTAGGCGCTAAACCAGGAGAAAAAAATATTCCTGAAGCAAAAACTTGAAAAAACCAAACATCTGATGGTTGTCATGATGATAAAATCTCATTGCATCATATTAAAGTCAAGTGTCAATATTTTAGCTATTGTAACAAAAACCCAACATCTGCTATACGTCATAATGTTAACATCCATACAGTGCTAAATTACAAAGTGACAGGAATTCAATGCCTATCCAATGTTGGAGATTTATATCAGGTCAAAGTTGGAGTTTTGACGTCAACCTGATTTCACCAAGAGTCAATGTTGGAGTCCTATGTCTTTCTGATGTTAAATTTAAAGCAAACTACCTTTAGTGATTCTTCATATCAAATAAAATTAAGGAGGAAGTTGAACTCAGTTTCTTATTAAGTATTCAAACCAAGGCTGCATCTGAAATCACACACTCTCTTGAGTAGGTACTTATTTTGATTAAGGGCGATACATGTTCTAAATGTAATCCCTCCTGTTCCAACCGCCACAACGCACCAACTGGACCGGAACTCAAGTCCCGCCAGCATGAGAGTTAGATGCTCTAACTTCAGTCACTAGAGCATGTCTTGGGATGAGGGGAGTGAGGTTTACTCACACAGCAACTACAAGCTGGCCCTCGTTACATAAATGTAATCGAACATAGCACGAACATATCCGCCAAGGTAACAATCTCTGACCTACCAGCGTCAGTTACGTCGTTTACCACCATTAACAAAATCTCTCCTGTGGAATCATTGGATGGTAAAATGTTCAATTTTCATTGGAGATAGTAGGTCATCAGAGTACATTTTGCCAACTCTTTTATGAGTACTGTGAATACTTTTGTCACAGGCGGTATTTAGCCTTTGGGAAGCATGCAATTTCAGATGCAGTGTGAAAAAAGCCTAAATTACCTTCAGGGCGACACTCAGGCAAGTTCAGCCACTGGCCATCTGGTCCACATGTGACCTCTGATGAGCCAATCAGATCAAATCCCTTAATGCAGGTGATGGTTACTGTGTCTTTGGGATTGTACTGCGTCCTCTCTCCACGTCTTATCAATCGGTTTGCCACAACAGGTGCTGAACAGTAAATCTTAGGCGCTAAACCAGGAGAAAAAAATATTCCTGAAGCAAAAACTTGAAAAAACCAAACATCTGATGGTTGTCATGATGATAAAATCTCATTGCATCATATTAAAGTCAAGTGTCAATATTTTAGCTATTGTAACAAAAACCCAACATCTGCTATACGTCATAATGTTAACATCCATACAGTGCTAAATTACAAAGTGACAGGAATTCAATGCCTATCCAATGTTGGAGATTTATATCAGGTCAAAGTTGAGTTTTGACGTCAACCTGATTTCACCAAGAGTCCAATGTTGGAGTCCTATGTCTTTCTGATGTTAAATTTAAAGCAAGAAACTACCTTTAGTGATTCTTCATATCAAATAAAATTAAGGAGGAAGTTGAACTCAGTTTCTTATTAAGTATTCAAACCAAGGCTGCATCTGAAATCACACACTCTCTTGAGTAGGTACTTATTTTGATTAAGGGCGACCGCAAAAAAACATGTTCTAAATGTAATCCCTCCTGTTCCAACCGGGACCGGAACTCAAGTCCGCCAGCATAGAGTTAGATGCTCTAACAGGAGGAGACTTAAGGCGCAAACCTCTGGCTTCAGTCACTAGAGCATGTCTTGGGATCAGGAGAGAGGTTTTACATCACAGCAACTTCTAAGCTGGCCCCGTTACATAAATGTAATCCAGACATAATGCGTCTGAACATATCCGCCAAGGTAACAATCTCCTGACCTACCAGCGTCAGTTACGTCGTTTTACCACCATTAACAAAATCTCTCCTGTGGAATCATTGGATGGTAAAATGTTCAATTTTTCATTGGAGATAGTAGGTCATCAGAGTACATTTTGCCAACTCTTTTATGAGTACTGTGAATACTTTTGTCACAGGCTGTATTTAGCCTTTGGGAAGCATGCAATTTCAGATGCAGTGTGAAAAAGCCTAAATTACCTTCAGGACGACACTCAGGCAAGTTCAGCCACTGGCCATCTGGTACATGTGACCTCTGATGAGCCAATCAGATCAAATCATAATGCAGGTGATGGTTACTGTGTCTTTGGGATTGTACTGCGTCCTCTCTCGTCTTATCAATCGGTTTGCCACAACAGGTGCTGAACAGTAAATCTTAGGCGCTAAACCAGGAGAAAAAATATTCCTGAAGCAAAACTTGAAAAAACCAAACATCTGATGG